>CM076571.1:24147180-24253817 GCA_034641835.2 Pinus albicaulis
TTATCTTTTTTCATCCCTTCTGAAAGTAGCCATGTGGATTACTGGATTGTTTGTCTGATAAGTTAGATTTAATGTAAGATTTTCCAAGGAAGTTTATGGTTAACCCTATCTTTGGTTGGTTTTAAAAATTTTCTTAAAAAGGATTTTCTTGTTTGGAAAGTTAATAAATCCTTGTTGAAATTATTGGCTTTTTCCACCTTCTCAACACTTTTAATGTTCCATTCCATCATTTAATCTAAAGGATCTTTTGATATAGATGACTTGCCCCTTGGACCACTCTTGAAATTATTGTACAATTAAACCCTTTTGTGACTCCATTGCCCAATGGTTTAAAGTTTTTTTCACACTAATCCTATATGTTGAACACTTCTCAATATACTTGCATCTTCACCTTTTTAACTCTTTCATTTTGTGATATTCCATCCAATTAAAGATCACACCTGACCAAACAAACAAAGAAAAAACCCTTGTTCTTAATAACTAACCTAATATCATACTAAAAACCTTAAAGATAAATCAATATTTTCACTTATAGAGAGATCCCTCTCTGGATTCAGGAGGGCTAGATCCTAGAATCCCAAAGTGGTTTTTGATGTAGTCTCTGCAGCATTTAGTCTTGCCACTCTACTAAATTATAGAGGCATAACACATTACACATAAAATTCACAATGTGTATATGAGATTTAAGGGCTTCAAAATTTTAAAAATATAAAAAAATTCAAATATTCATCACCACTTTTCATTAAAAACATGTTACCCATATTCATGTATTCACGCTTAGGAAAAACCAAAGAAATTTTAGATAAATTTTGATCCATACCTTGCCCGGTGAAATGTGTGAATTATATGGTGGAATATAAGAGGCCTCAATAAAAAAGGAAAATGGTTCCTCTTAAGAAATGATGTCATGACATAAAAACAAGACATCATGCCATTGAAAAAAAAAAAGTGTGGTGCTTGGAACATATAAAATATCATCATAACATGTTGTCTAAGCAGTGAAATAATAGATAAAATGTTGATGAAATGGTATAGAGAATAGCCATCCTCTAGAAAATTTCTTATATCATCCTCTTAGATGTGACAATGGAGAATCACCTCATTTAAGAAACTGCTAGGAAATTATATCCTTGGAGAGAGATTATCCAAGCATCCCATTTGCTAGAAATCCTCACCATATAAAGAGGGACCCATGCTTGGATTAAGAACCTATTCCCTAACAAGAGTAATGTTTTTTCATAAAAATAACCCTTCAAAACCACTATACACAACCAAATTATCCACAAATTTTTCTTTCATTAGACATCAAAATTAACTAGGTGTATATGATATTTAAGGGCTTCAAAATTTTAAAAATATGAAAAAAGTAAAAATTTCATCACGATGTTTCACTAAAAACGTGTTATTCATATTCATGTATTCACTCTTGGGAAAAAGCAAAGAACTTTTAGATAAATATTTGATCCATACCTTCCCCGATGAAATATATGACTTATATCATGGAATATAAGAGGCCTCGAAATAAAAGGAAAATGGTTCCTCTTAAGAAATAAAATCATGACATAAAAAAGTGTGTTGTAGCTCGTTTTTCAGTATGTTTTGATTGTGAAAAAGAAAAAATTTGATATGTTCCCAAAAAAAAAAAAATTGCAAAAGCATACTTATCATAGTTTTAGGATTTTTGAAGAAATAAATGGTGGATTAACATTGAAATTAAGATATTGCAGCATCTAGATAAAGTGTGTTTTGTGGAGCCCTGGAGGAGTTAAATAAATTGAAGGTTAAATATTGAGCTTATTCGTTGGGCAGAGTTATTCGAGAGGTCGATGCCTCCCAATGGCAGAAACCCGACATATCGAATGGCTTGAGGTTTATGGACCTTAGTTCCTCCATAAAGGAGTCAACATCAAATCGTTGACCAACAACCAAAGACTATGACCAATTGCGGGATCACCACTAGTGGGCCTCGTCTGTCATAGTGGGATCTCCCATAATTATGCTTCAAGGGAGCATGAATTTGTTGAATAGTTGACACTTCACCACCATGTCACCCTGTCACGTCATCCCATACACATCACTTAAACATTAAATCCCGTTTTTTTTCCCTCGCATTTTTCCTGTTATCTCCATAAATTTTGTTTTCATTCTCATAATTCATATTGTCAGCTTCATTTTCCAGTGTTCGTAGCATGTCTTCATCTTTTATACTGCTTGAATTAAATTTTTCAACATCAACTATCACTATCCAGGTATTTATACACCACGTTTTTCCATTAAAAAATTTATCACATTTTCTCATTAAAATTAATGGAACTTTGTCAACATATCCTAGGCAATAAAAAAGAGTTCCCTGTGCATATTGCAGTCATAAGGCCAAACCTGTTTGTTGTCATAATTCCCCAGACATATGTTTTCCCTTAGTTCATTTACTAGTTGGTTTCTTCTCTACATCCCCAAAATTTTTTGGTGGTCTTTCAGAATTTGTATGGGAAATATTATGCCCAAAATACCTTCTTTCTAATGCCAATAGGACAACATTTACGTCTAGAAACAATTCAATTTCCTCTTGAAACCTTTGTTGAATATGTGAGACCAGTTTTAGAAGTAATTTCTAGGGTTTTGGGAAGGGAAGATATTATTGTCATTGATTGAGCTATTTTGGGGATGTTTAATTTATTTTACAGCCTCAAACTATTCTTGACATACCACCCTATTGGGAGAGATTGGTCAATTCTTAGCTGTAAGACCTAATTTTTATTGGATGCTTCAAATTCCCATCATTAATAACTTATTTGTTCCTTTATGTACATGTTGAGAGTTTCATGCATTTGGGTCTAAATATAATGGATGTACATAGTGGACTGTATAGACACCCCGAGGAGTCATTCCAATTGTGAAGGATTTACATATTTCACTCCTTATTTTATGTCAGTTGTATATTCCATCATAAATATTTCTACTCTGCCATGATATTTTATGAAAGCCCAATCCCTTCTGCAACTTAGTAAAGATGTCAAAGTAGGTGATTGGTTTCAATTTAAATATTATGCTGAGATCAACCTGTATGGAGCATATGTTTCCTCTTATATTCTTCCTACATTTATACCCATGATACTGTATGCTCTGGAATTTATCAGACACAGCTTGAATGTTGGCCATATTCATTTTGTACCGGAAAAGAAGGGGAATTTATTAAAATTGTCCAAAATTGTTGGTCCTATCATTGTTAATTATATACACACCATGGAAGAAGTGGAGAAAATCCTCAAAGACATGTGGTTGCAACAGGGAGTGAAATGGTCTTATGATCCTGTTGTACTGTACAACAACCCTCCCCATTTTGTTCTGAATTTTTAGAATAAATTTCATTTAGAAATAGGTCCCCCTTTTTTATCTTTATTTTTAGATAGAAATAGAAGATTTAGAAGCAATCCAATCATTTTTGAATTAGAAATAAGAGTTCATTGTTAGAAATAAATATTGCATATCTTTATTAACAAGTTTGTATAAACAAATGAAACATTGAAAGAATTTCCGATCCGATGTAATATAAAGACTTTATCACATCAAAGTATTTAAATGAAAAAATTCCAATGTACAGTAATCGCAATCGCAAATCAGAAATATCATAGTTGTATATTTGTTTTTCAAAAATTCCGATGCGATTGAACCAATCGCAATCGCAAATCACCAAGGTCTTAAACTTTCATATATATTTCGATGCAATGCGATTGATCACAATCGCATTTCGGAAAAGCATTATAGAATACACTTGTGTTATAAAATCTCCGATGCGATGGACCCTGCCGCCATCGCAAATCAAAAATCACAAATGCAATCTCTTTATTTGATCAATGGTGCAACTCCGATGTGATGCAATACACCATCGTCGCAATTGGAAATCGGCGGAGATCGCAAAATATTGTTTGTTGTCCCTCTTGAAAATTCCCGATGTGATTAATGTTTAAGATTTATATTTTACATTGTGCACATATTATGTATTAATCTCAATCGCATAATTGAAAGGGAAAGTTTTATGTCTCATTTTAAAACCGCCGATCTTCGATTGTACTTTTAATATTAAATGGAAAATCAAATGAATAATGATGATTTATTCTATTATGAATGCGTGAGTGTGACTCTTTAGAGGGAATTTCAATTTTAAACACAGAGATAATAAATGGAAATGAATGAATAGATTGTTTATACAGTTGTTCTCCTCATTTGCGTTTTCACCACGATTGCACTGTTTCTCCTTTGCAGAACCAAAAAACAACCAACCCTTTCATTCGCAGAGTGAGGGAAACGTTACCAGATACATAAATGTCAAAGAGATCCAGGAAAGAAAAACTTGTTGTTGCTGCAAAAGCCCCTGTTTTCACCATGGCACCTAAAGAGAAACCAGCTAAAATTAAGTTGGTCACAGACACGTCGTGCCAAGTTCTTGGTAAATTATCCTGGGAAGAGTTATATAACCTCATTGAAAGGGAAAAGCCTAAGGTCACTGTGCCAAAGGCATCAGTTCCTGACGAGGATGATTCAGAGTCTGATTCAAAAAATTCCTTTCAAGCACTTGCAAATTCGTTCCTGCACCGAATTGTAGCTCAGGCGAACATTTTTCCATATTACGATGTGATTCGGTGGGTGATTGACAATGTGGCCATCCAAAATAGGACATTTTCTTCAGCTTCTAGAGCAACATTCGGGTCATTTAAAGCAGAGGGTCATCATCATCATCTGCTAATACAACATCTGTCCAAACACCGATTGTCTCTTCTAGCACTTCAACTGTTACTACTCAAACACCAATCGTTTCTTCAAATCCTCCCATTATTAGCCCAACAATGGCACAAGCAGCACAGAGACCATGGACTAGACTGAGAGCTGTAAATATGGTTGCACCTTTACATGATTTACCTGATCATCCTGAAAAATGGCTACCAAATTTTAGTCCAGATATTGGTATACAAGCGGAAGAACACATCAATAACTTTATGCTTGCTATAAATTTGAATCAGGTAGAGCATGAAGATGTTGTAGTTAGGTTATTTCCCTATACTTTGCAAGGGACAGTAGGATCCTGGTACTTTTCCTTACCTTCAGATTCTATTACAAGTTGGGATATGTTCAAAGAGAAATTTTTAACTAAATATGGAGATGATAGATCAATAGCTACTCTAATCAATTATCTTTCCAATTTAAAGACACAACCCAAAGAACCCATCAAAGATTTTAATTCTCGATTCAATAAAATCTTGAATAAGATCCCTACAACATTTAAACCGAGCGAGTAGGTTAGAAGTGAATGGTATATTAATGCTTTGCCCTCAAACATAGCAATTTTTGTGGATAGAGCTGCAAAACCGAATTTAGCTGAAAATATGAAAGAAGCTATTTCAGTTGAAAAATGAATGATTGCTCTAGATAAGAAAAATGCTATTGAGGAAAGAAAATCAAATAAAGTCACTTTTAAGGATGATTCAAAGAAAAAGACACCAAGAGATCCATATGACATGGAAGGCTTACAAATATTTCTTAAAACCATGTCTAATGAAATGGTTGAGATTAAAAAGAAAGTAGCAAAGACTTCTACAAAGAGACCATTCAGAAATTTCAAGAGAAATCAAGTTGAATCTAAACCTCCCAATTCAATCTCCAATACAGAATTAGAAGAAGAAGAAGAAGAAGATACTCCAGTATCAGACGACGAAGAAGAAGGAGAGGAAATAGCTGAATTACATGGAATGTGGGATTTCATTCTCCCTAACTCGGACAATGAAATAGAACAAGAAGCTATGCCTGTGAGTACAAGGAGAAAATCTACATCGAAACTTGTTCAACCTGTTCCTAAGAAGAAAACTACAGCTCCAAGTACTAAAGACAAAACTCTTGCAAAGAAAGTTCCTCCTTTACCCACTTAGAATCAGCCATCATCTTCCAATCCTCCCACATCATCATCTAAGACTCTAGTGGTATTAGATCCGATGGATTATAACATTGTTGAGGACATGAAAAATACTAGAGCAAACATCTCTTTACATGAACTCAGAAAACTTAAACATCAACAAAAGCTGCTATTAAAAGAGTTAAATGCTACACCTATTGCTCCTCTACCAAGCGATGTAGTTGCCAAATCAGCTAAAGGGACTGGTAATCCACCAGACAAAGTAGATGCCACATATACTGTTCTTATTGGAGAAAGATCAAATTCTCAGACACCTCCATTTTTTTTGACTTATGAAATCTATAATAAGAATCTGCATAATTTTTTAATTGATTCCGGAGCATCCTCTAATATAATGCCTACTTCAGTCTATGCAAAATTGAATATTGAACCACAAAATTTTGCAGTTCACATTGCACAATTGAATCGCTCTAAAGTTTAAGTTGTAGGAGAAATCAATTCAGTTACCATTAGACTAGCTTCCGATCCTAGGATTGTCCAAAGAATTGATATTCTAATTGCAGATATTCCCGAATTCTATGGGTTAGTCTTAAGCAAGGACTGGTCTGCAAAGCTTAACGGTTATATCGCAACCGATTATTCAAATATGTGGCTTCCCTACAAAGGGAATTCAAATAAAATCAAAATCGAGCGAGAAAAACACATGACGCACACCGTAACTAAATTTGAACAACCAAATGAACTTATAGATTTTAACAACAATATCCTTGGAGGTTATTCTGCTGAGTCATTCCTTGGGAATTTTACTACACCACAATCACCCTTTTCTGTAAATAATTTTGTTTCTCAAATTGAAAATGTTTCGTAATCGGATTCTTCTAGAATTGTTAATATTTCTAATATATTTGTAGATAAACCTGTAGATAAAACTTTATTTTGGTCATTATATTTTGATGGATCAAAATCTAGTGATGGAGCAGGAGCAGGATGCATCCTAATTAATCCATAAGGAGATAAAACCATGCTATCATGTAGATTAGAATTTGAGTGCACTAATAATACTGCAGAATATGAATCCTTGATTCAAGGGCTTTATAAAGCCATAGAGTTAAATGTAAAATACTTGAAAGTATATGGAGATCCCGAAATTGTCATAAGACAAGTGAGGAATACCATCCATTGTCTTTCAGGACATCTTAAACATTATCAGACCATAGTACAAGACCTTATCACTCAATTTATAGCATTTAATATTTATTCTATTCCCAGAAATCAAAACACATCAGCTGACTTGTTAGCTAATGTTGCATCCAAACTCCTCCCTGCTGAAGATTGCAGTCCTAATATATTTTCAATAGAATTGATTTTTCGTCCATCTGTTCCCAATAATATCACAAACTGGAGAGTATTCTACCACGATGAGGACATATTGAATTTCTTGACTTCGGAGAAATCCTATGATGAACAAATTATTGATGAAGACAATCATGATCTGAAAATTACTTCAAGAAGTAATGAAAATATGATTCCTAAATTTGTTGTTAAACTTTAGGATCTATATGATATAAAAGATAGATTCAAGAAAGTTACTAATGCTAAACTTCAAAGTTCAACTTTGAAGTTTGAATTAGTGAATCTTGGCTTTGATTCTAAACCTCAGAATGTTAATCTAGGACTCAATTTAACTCCAGAAGAAAGATCTGCTTTCATTAAACTTCTGAGTAAGTATAAAAATGTCTTTGCTTGGAATTATGAAGACTTAAAGACTTATGATACTTCTGTTATTCAACACAAAATTCCAATGCTATTTGATGTTAAGCCTGTTCAAAAAAAGTTAAGAAATATTCATCCAAATCTTGAAGATCAAATCAAAACAGAACTCAACAAACTTTTGAAAGCCAAAATCATTTTTCCTGTTAGGCATTCTAATTGGGTTTCCAACATGGTACCTGTCAGGAAAAATAATGGTGATATTAGAATCTGTATTGATTTTAGAAATTTAAACAAGGCATGTAAAAAGGACAATTTCCCATTGCCAACCGTGGAGCAAATACTCCAAAAGGTAGCTGGTTCTGAACTCATGTCCTTCCTTGATGGATTTTCAAGCTATAATCAAATATTAGTACATCCAGATGATAGGTTGAAAACCACTTTCAGAACAAAATGGGGAACCTATGCTTATCAGGAAATTCCTTTTGGTTTAATAAACGCAGGATCTACTTTCCAGAGAGCCATGGACATAGCATTTAAGGGTCTGATCAATAGATCGGTTTTTATTATCTTGATGACATAACAGTATATTCAAAGAAGAGATCCAATCATCTACATGATTTAAAACAAATATTTGAAAGATGTAGAAGGTTTGGTATTTCTTTAAACCCAAAGAAATCCTTCTTTGCTCTTGATGAAGGAAAAATCTTAGGGTTTGTGTGTCAAAATATGGTATATATATCGACCTGGACAGAGTGAAAGAAATTTCTGATATTTCTTTACCTCATCACAAAAATTCCATGCAATCTTTTTTAGGACATATTAATTTTGTAAAAAGATTCATTCCCGATTTTTCTCAAATTGTTTTACCTATGTAGAATATGATTAAGAAAAATTCAGTATTCAAATGGGGGTATAAAGAGAAATAAGCCTTTGATGCAATCAAACAGGCAATCATTAATGCACCTGCATTGAATACTCCAGATTTTTCTAAAGATTTTATTCTGTATACTTTGGCCACTGAAACATCCTATGCTGCTAATTTAACACAGCTCAATGATCAACAATTAGAAGCACCAATTTCTTTTTTCAGCTCGAATCTGCAAGGGGCTGAGCTTAATTATTCTGAAGTAGAAAAAAAATCCTTCGTTGTGTTTAAGTCAATCAAACATTTTATACCTTTTCTCCTAAAAACACATAAAAAAATTATTGTCCCATTCTCTACAGTGAGACAATTATTAATTCAAAAGGAAGTACGAGAAAAAAGGGCTAATTGGGTGAAAACTTTGCAAGAATATGATATTGATATTAAGCCAGCCAAGATTGTTATAGGTCAAGGTTTTTGCAGATTATTAGCAGGAGCTCACAACATACCAGAAAATTGAGATCCAGACAATGCTGTTCAAGTAAGTCAGATAAGTGTTACAGATTCTGAATCACAGTATGCCGATTTGATCTTTTACTTGAAAAATGGGTATGCTCCTTCTAATCTCAGTTATAATAATAAACGTGCTTTAAGATTGAAGGCTACTAAATATGAAATCATTGATGATGTGTTATTCAGAAATAATTATGATTCAATCCTATTAAGATGTCTTGAAAAGACTGAAGCAAAAAAGGTATTGTAGGAATTACATGATTGACCAACAGGAGGTCATTTTGGAGGTGATACCACAGCTCACAAAATCATCCATGCTGGATATTATTCGCCTACCCTTTTTAAAGATACACATAATTATGTGAGGAAGTGCAAAATTTTCCAAACTGCTAGTGGAAGACAAAGGAAGCCAACTTTTCCTTTGCAACCAGTAAACATTGAGCAACCATTTGAGAAATGGGGGCTTGACATCATTGGTGAGATAATACCTCATTCTTCCAAAAATCACCAATACATCCTCACAGCAACAGATTACTTCACAAAGTGGGTAGAAGCAACTCCTCTAAAGGTAGCCAATTCTGATGCAATTATTGATTTCATCGATAAATTCATCATTACAAGGTTTGGTGTACCTAACACTCTTGTCTTTGACAATGCATCTTATTTTTCTGGAAATAGTATAATGGAATTTGCAATCAAAAGAGGTTTTAAATTGAAATATTCAACAAATTATTATCCACAAGGTAATGGTTTAGCTGAATCCACTAACAAAAATCTCATCAAAAACATTAAAAGGACCATTGATCAAAGTCAAAATAATTGGCACGAGTCTTTAATATTTGCATTATGGGCCGATCGTATTACTCTTAAAGCTTCAATAGGAACTTCACCTTTCAATTTAGTTTATGGAAAATAAGCTGTGATACCATCAAATCTAGTCTCCCATCATTAGCTCTAGTGCAATTTATTGAAGAAAATCCTTTCTCATCCATTCAGTTGAGATTTGATCAAATCCTTAAATTATAAGAAGATAAAGAGAAAGCAAAAGGTATTCATGAAAAAAATCAACAACTTGTAAAATCTTCTTTTGATTCAAGTTCCACCGGCTCAAAAAATTTGTCAATTGGTGATATTGTTCTGAAATGGGATAAGCACATGAAGAAAAAGGTAAGCATACAAAATTTCAGAAAATGTGGCTTGGACCATTTCAGATTGCTGAAAATATAGGCTCATATATATTCATACTCAAAGATTTAACAGGAAAGAGAGAATCTCTTCCTGTAAATGGACTTGTCTTAAAGAAATTATTTTCATAAGGAGGTAACCCCTTCTTACTTGTACATATTCCTTTCTACAATTTTTGTTTGTTTTGTAAATAAAGGTTGTTAATAGTCTCTAATTGACTTTTAACTATTAGAGAATTGTCTTAGGAAGAATGTTATAAATACTTATTTTGTGTAAATAAGAATTTTTAGGGAAATGATTACAATTTTGGATAGTTTAAAATAAAATGTTAAACTTTGAAATTTTGTTCAAAACATTTGCATGATCTTTTGAGACCTTGAGCAAATGTAAATCATTATAAGTTTATTAAGCAGAGAGAGGCTATCTTTAAAAAGTAAAGACTTTTTCAAGCTTTGGCACTCAAAAAACTCTGAAAATTTTCATCCATTGATTCTTAAGGATAAAACTATTTCACCCCATCCATTTAGGTTATGATTTTTTAGAATGTAATTCTAAGAAATTATATGGAAAAATTTAAGAGATAAGGGGTCTCATCACGAGCCTGCTTACCATGATCATAAGAAGTAATAAAACTGACATTACCAATACTGCATACCAAAACATGGTAATGGCTTATAAAAGTAAGACAAGGGGTCTCATCACGAGCTAGCTTGTTCAGTTTAATTACAACTAGTGAATGGCATTTTTACTAACTAGCTACCAAACCAGAACAATGGTTCTTAAATTAAAAAATAAATAAAAGACAAAAAACATGAGATAATATGTCTTATGAATTTATTTTTAAAGAGTCATAATCTTAGTTGGATGGGATAATGAATGGTTGATGGTTAAAAGGTAACCCTGTCGAGACTATAAACGTTTGCTGGTAGCAGAGGCAATGCCTATGACAATAGAGTATATCACAAAAGTTAAACTTGGAAAGGGCCACTTACTTCATTATTATCAACCAATCAAAGCTTGAGATAACCCAAAATGTTTTTATCTTTGAGGAATTAGAAAGAAATTGTAAGTGATTTTTTACTCTTCTTCAGAGTTAGATTTTATTTAAAATTTCTCTAAGATAGTTTTCATTATCTTTAAAAAATTTTACTTACTAGAAATATAGTGTTCATTTTATTTTTTCAGAGATAAATTTTTCTTCCAGTGAATCGCCAATTATTGTACTGTACAACAACCCTCCCCATTTTTTTCTAAATTTTTAGAATAAATTTCATTTAGAAATAGGTCCCCTTTTTTATCTTTATTTTTAGATAGAAATAAAAGATTTAGAAGCAATCCGATCATTTTTGAATTAGAAATAAGAGTTCATTGTTAGAAAGAAATATTGCATATCTTTATTAACAAGTGTTAGTATGAATCTTTTGTCGAAGTGTACGAAAAAAGACCACTTTAGCTATGCATAACTAATAGCCCTAACATCAAATATGGCTGCCAATATCTTCAGATCTGCAGTTAGTTGATCAAGACAAGTGCTACAAAAAACTAGATCTATACATAAAAAGACATTAAGCAGTAAAAACAAGGTTTCGCTCCATATATCCAATAGACAAGACAAGAACAATATTTTTGAAAGAATTTTTGTATTAAGGGCACCTGGGAGGAAAACAAGAAGGAGTTTCCAATTCTCCTCAATGGGATGGGTTCTTGGAAGTCCTCAGCACTTCAGATCTAGCATTTCTCTCTCTTGTTGGTGTAGAAAACCCAGACAAAGATAGAACTCAAAGGGAGCTCACACAACAAATAATGGAAAATATGACAATGATAATGGCTCAAAGTCGGACCAAGAGTTTAGATCCAGAGTGATCTAATAGGCAACAAAAGGTGAAGAATGGTAGGAAAAACCCTCCTATTTATAACAAAATATTGGGTCATTCTAGATCTTGGTGCATGATTAAAATAATGTTAACCAAATCTAGATCCACCTTTTATGGAATATTTTATTATATTTGTTGGAGGGAAAAAGTATTTCACTTGGGTCAAATCCCTTTATTTGTGAATAATAAATAAATAAATGATTTATTTATCATTTTAAGGAGGTGGTTAAAATATAATCAAATAAATAATGATTTATTTATTTATTTATGGGTGATTTAGTCATATTTAACAAGGAATATTATTTAAATAAGGTTTAAATAATTATTCCTAGAAAATAATAAGATAAATAAAGATATATCTAATTAATTTCTTTGTTTTGGGTTAAATATGACCAGAAAAATCAAACAAATATAGGTTTGTTTAATATTTCCTTTTGGGGTTTCCTGTTTAGACCATAAACAACCTAATAAATGTGTTTTATTAAGTTATTTTTCATAGTGAAGGCAATTTTACTTAGGGTAAAATTGGTCTTACATGGTGTACTTGGGTCCATCTAATGATAGTAGGTTAGATGACCAAAAAATGGTGTAACAAATTTCCCCCTCAAATAAGTAGTGTTAGGAGCAAATCGTATTACCGAAGTACGTTGTAAGAGCTCAATCACTAGACATCAAAAGGGAAGTCAGAGAGAGAAATGTGAGGTAGACTAATGTGCTAAAGAAATAGACCCTGAGGAGATGAGACTTACAGGTGCAACAAGTCTCTTTTTATGAGAGGGTACTTGTGCTAAAGGCGATGGGGGAGGCATACCTATGCCCATCGAGACAAAGTACAAAAGAATAGTGTGTCCAGTAAACAAGGGACCGAACCATAAAGTACAACCGGCATAAACATGAGCCAGATAGAAATACAATGAGGGATCCCACATACATGCTGTGCCTGGGATAACAGCCGGGACTTATACAATAATATCTGAGTACATGAGATACAAATACAACCCAAATGCCCCCTGAAAATGGGGAAGGGCTCACAAAATCTGACTGATACATGCAAATCAAAGAGGCGCTGCAAGCGGCTAAGGCCAACATCATCAAAATCTGGAGCGGCATCAAAGGCTGCAATGAAGAGGTCATCCGGGCATGTGGGGGGCTACCTGCAGGGCCACCCCCTCATGAGGGCCGAGACATCTCACACACACCCGAGAATCACCGATATCAGTTGTTGCATCACCGAACCATCAAGTATACGGATCTCGATCATGCCTGAGCCGGAGTCAGAAACAATCAAGTCAAAGGGTAATGAGAAAACCCTTTGCCTGATCCGAGGCACCGAACAAAAGTGGAAGCTGGAACCAAGGTACACCGCCCTCTAGACCAGTCTTCTGGAATGAATGAGTTGATGTTGACAGAAGGAGGTTCGCCATAGGTGAGGCAATGAGAGATCCTCAAATAAGGCATGAGAGAAAATAGTAGAGCGACTGACAGACTAATACCGATGATGATGATGAAATGGAGGGGACTGAGTAGCGAATGGATGACTTCCCTTGTTAAAGCATAAAAGGCATGAATGACATGGCAGCGACTGACACAATATCATGAGGGATAGGGGACAGTGGGACTGAAGGCCATACTGTGCGACACAAGAGAGGGATCAAGCAATGAAGGATGGAGGACTATAGTGAGGTACAAAGGGACTCGGGATAGACTCCATGAATGCGATGATGAATCAACTTGGATGCTCTAAACAAGGGCGACTCGATGGTGCTGCCACACAGAAAAGAGCCCATGGGGGACCCGAAAAACATGAGTACAAGATGATATCTCATGACGAAAATCGACACGAACAAAGACAAGTACAGAGGCAAAGTGATGCCCCAAGTACAAGTGTTGCAAGTGAAGAAATTCGATTTTGGGGGGAGGTGAAGTGACCCATCTTGGACAAAATGTGTCCTGGTGAAGTATCAAATCAAAACAAACTAACAGATACCCATTTGAGGGCTCGGTAAGAGCTTTCCAACGGTGTAGACGGTTTGTCAAACGGAGCTACGGTATGGTCGTAACAGGCGAAAGAAGAAACAAGGGTTCTCTTTTAATAAGGCGGTTTTCCCTCCAAATCCATTCATTTGCTAGTGTTGTTGTGGTGAATGTAGAGAGGAGAGAAGGCCCTAAATCTTGCGGCGAGCGTAGCGGAAAAACTGACCGTTGGAATCGAGATCCTTCAGTTGCAGGTAAGAGGCCTAACCTTACTCTTTCATTTTGATGGATTGAAAGTTCGGCGAGTCCAAAATCTCAATAACAGATCTCTTGATCTCTGATATTTGGCTGCACTTTTTTGGGCCAAAATATGCGACCTAGAAAGTAGGTTTTGAGCAAAAAGAGAACTATCCTAGATTTGCGTAAAAGTGCGACTCGAAGATGGAGGGGATTTGAAGGCGGTGTGAGGGCCGAGATTTTGGTTGTTGCGTATGGTTGAAGGGTGTTTCTCATCTCGTATGCCATGCAAGATGATGTTTTTGTGTAGATATATGAGAGTATGGGTCAACTCAGAGTAAGAGAGAGACCCATCATGCTAGAGATCCAGCTGATCACAAAGTGTCCGCCGTGGCACGCTGCTCAGTTCCTGCTTTTGGAGAACCTCCGATGAGGGCCGGGGAGCCCTTGTTGGCCCTAGGACACGCTTATTGGGATCCGCATCATGATGGCCTTGTAGCATAGGCATTAGATCAAATTGACAAATTCAGATCTCGTATTTTCCCGATGGGTCTCTTGCCACTGGAGATGGTGGGAAACACGCAACCAGTATTACCGCGGGGGCGGCATATCATGGAGTTTGTGGAGTGACATTGTCGACCGGGTCTCCAAGTCAAGGGGACTCTGATACCGATCGAGGACCTAGAGAGATTAGAGACTCATGCAGTGGCCACAGTAGTGCTGCGTATCCTAGGCAACCAGGTACTCCATCACATCACTGGGGGGCAGATGATGATTGTGGAGAGTGTGTTGAGTGGGACCTACTATGGGTGGGCCCAAATGATGCTGGTGTCGCTAAAACGACAGTTGTCGCTCTACAAGCGGCAAGTGAACCACGATTGCTCATATGGGACTTTATTGTGCACCTTCTTCTTTGAGAAGATCCTGACCTTACGACCTCATCTCGTATACAGCTCCCAAATGGGGGCCCGAGAGAGCCCAGGATGCGCCGGTGGGGGCGGCTACTGTGCAGAGGAGGAGGAGGGGCGGTCGGACGAGTGTTTCGACCTGAGTTCTTTGCCCATTGGGATCAGATGCCGTTATACATAGACGACTATCCCTATAGTGGGATGAGTTATTGTGGGGATCCGGACCTACCACTTCCGCCTGGTCGAGTATGGGGACCTGATGGTAAGTGGAAAGTAACTACTCTTTTTTGGGCATGTTAAAGTTAGTGAATAGTAGATATGGTACTGATTCATGGTCTTTTGGTATGCAGATATAGCTCTGATAAAACCGGCCGGATATATGGGACGACCGGCAGCATCGGGAGCTGCAGGGCCGAGTGGGTCGAGAGCAGCGCACAATGAGGATGCGGTCGCCCTTCTGGAGGACATCCGCCGTAGATGCGAGAGGTTGTTGACCAGAGTTTCAGAGCGCGGGTGGCAAGATTTAGACGACCAGTACGTGGAGCCATGTATTGGTCTTCCCTTGGAATGGCGAGGTGTCATGCGGCGCATGGCGATGGCCGGTCAAGGCATACGTGATCTACGAGCTGCAGGAGCAGAGCCATTGGCTCGGGATCCGCCAGAGAGTGAGTAGGTGGGGAGCCTGTGGTGCCCCCTAGTGTGCATGTAGGGGCAGGTGGTGCCCCCAGTTTTGAGTTTTTGTTAACATGCGATGGGCATGTCATATGTATCAGAGTAGATGGACTCTAAACACATGTTTTGCGACACATATTATGGATATGCATCTTTGTTAATGATTATGAATGTTATTGTCTTGTATGAAATGCATGTGATAAATGCCAATCTAGAACATGGTTTGCAATACTATCTACATAGTGATTCTGTTCTCGAGGTACATGGTTGAAAGTTATGGTTTCAAATTCACGTATCAAGAGTTTCACTCGTAAATATCGTCTAAACAACACAGGATTACGCACACGATAGACACCATTTAGTTGCATGACAAGAAGTAGGGAATCTAAACGAACATGCAGATGGAGGATGCGATGAAAGAGGGCATCGGCTAAGAGACCATGCACTGCATCATATTCGGCCTGATTGTTGGTGGCAGTACCAATGCAGACCCCGTTTGAGAGAACAAGGGCATGCAAGGGGGTGAAAATGGCCCAACCTGCCGAGGCTAGATTCTAGGAGTAGCAACTTGCACCATCGGTGTAACCGATATAGGGTGGGGACGGGAGGTCCTGTGGAATGGTGTTACAAGACAACAAATGGGGGGAGAAGGTACAATGACGGCAGCGTGAGTGTATAGTAGACATCGAGCGGCAACAGCGGGAGGGAGTGTGATGGGTAAGATGGCTATGACGCATATACAAACTGGATGGTGGTATAGGAGGGCTATAGGAGGAGTGGCTGGGACTTGGGCTGCGGAGATCAACAGAGATACGGGTGGTGTTATCTCGTGTATGGGTGGAAAGGAGGAGGTAAAGGGTGGAAAAGGTTCCCAAGGAGGCATCCGGACGGGAAAAGAGGGGATGAAGAGTGGAAGGGAAACCACATGACGTGGAAAAGTTATCTAAATCATCTGTAGGGGAAGAAAGGCTCGCATATGGATTGTCACGGGGCATGACAGAAGAACAGGGAAAAAAATGGTTAAAATATGTGGAGCCCAGGGTGGTCGCTGAAGGGGGGTCAAGCGAAACAACAGGGGAGGATTCAAGGGGAATGTGCTCCAAGGGTCTCACAGAGGATGATAGGTAAAGAATGGTGGTAGTAGACTCCGTCATCTCGACATCAGGGGGGGGAATGTCGATGGGAGTGGGGGGATCCTCAAGCTTACTCGAAGCATACTGTGCGAGTATAGGAGAGGCAGACTGATTTTGTTCAACCTCATACTCGTAGACTACTTCTAAAGAGGCACGGTAATGCGTCAGGTGAGGAAAATGGTAGGAATAATGGCCATGGACACCGCACAAAGCACAGGGTTTGCTGGTGCGAATAGTTTTTGGGTTCTTGGTTACGAACGAGGACGGGAGAGAGGGGTCAGGGACCGTAGACTCAGGGAACGCGACTTTAACCATGGGTTGAATGCAGGGAAATTCGGGACAATTATGGGTGGCGTGACCAACGAAATCACACAAGGCGCAAGGCTTTGCGGGCAGAGGAGGAGTTGGGTCAGTCAGGGTGACCTTGTCTTTGGATGCCCCCTTGCAAGCTTTGCCTTTCTTTCCTGGAGCTGTCACCACAGGGGTAGGGTCCTGGGGAGGTGATGGGGGCATGGTGGCAATGAAAGAAGCGAGGGGGACCAGTTGGACCGGTGTCAAAGCAAGATAGGTTTTGGGGTGACCAGGTGGGGTAGCGGCTGGAGGGTCAAGGTACCAGATGGGTATGCCCAGGGTCAGGTTAGGGAGAGAGAGGGTGGCCATGACAGGGACCGTATAGACTCCGGGAGGGGGAGCCAGGAAAGGTATCTGACCAGTGGGATAATGATCAAGAGGGACGGCTCCAAGCTGATTGAGGCCTGGGGGAACCGACCTGGGAGGATAGAGGGGTTCAGGGACACCAGCGGTAGGAGAAGGGCCAGAAGGAGGAGGTCCGGCTGGCTGAGATGAATGGCTAGGAGCAGGTTGCGGTGGGCGAGGTTGAGTCTAAGGTTGCTGACTAGCCGAAGCGGGTCGCTTGAGGGCAGCCTGAGACAATTGTATCATGCAAACATTCGATAAGCTGGGATCAGAGATATGAGGAGGAGGGAGACCAGGGAAAGTTCCAAGTAGGGAGGAGTCTTTGTAGACGCCGAGAGAGACACTGGTCAAAGAATCGATGGTTTGCTTATTGGCTACAGAAGAGATGGTCGTCTCTGGGGAGGTCTGAGACGGTGGCTCATGATAAGTCAACTGGTCGATGGTGACTATCTTTCCATTGTGAGGAAAAGACATCTTGCGAAAAACCGCGGATGGGACAACAGACATGGCATAGGTGTAGCTTCGCCCCAATAGAATGTTGTAGTCTAGAGGGGCGTTGATGACTTCGACGTCAATGCAAACAGTCTTAGCAGAAATGGTGATAGGACAATTACGAAAAAGGCCAATGGGCTGGGAGGCGTGGCCGTCCCACGCTCGAAGGGTGATCGTGGAAGGGGCCAACTCAGGAGATCCGAGTTGCTTCCAAACCGAAGCGGACATCACACAGGTGGATGCCCCCTCATCAATTATGCACCGAGAAACGTTGGCATTCCGGATTTTGACTGGGATTTGGAAGGCGACGGAAGCAGGAAGAGGAGGATGGTCTGATTGATGAGCGTCGAAAAAAATCATTTGGTCATCGGCAGGATCTACAACGCCCACGGTAGATAGCAGAGCCTTTTTTTGGGAAGGGCACGACTAGAGGAGTTCCAATGTGGAAATGGCAGCAGGAGATTGCGCCAAATCATCGACTATGCTATACGCATGAGTAGCTCGACCAAGAGCAGCATTGCGACGTAATGGACCCTTAGGAATCTTGGTATGAACCTCAACTTTGGGTTGAGGGATATGTAAGGGACCATTGGGTGTCGAAAGAGGCTCTGTAGAACCTGAAGAAGGGGACTCGGGGGTAGACTGAGCGGGAGGCTTGGGGTACTGGCGAGACCGAGTTTGAAGGTGAAGGTCGACGGTTGGGGATGGATCAGAGTTCATCATGAGGATCTGGTAATCGGAGGAACCAGAAGGGGAAGGTTGAGTGGCGACCTGTCTGTCAGGTGGTTGGGCAGCCACGAATCCTTGCTGGGGGAAAGGATCGGTAAACACAGCCGGTTGAGTAGTGGTCACATTAGGGGGAGCATGAGGGGAGGCATGTTGTCCTCGCAATGTGGCTTGAGACTCCCACATCTGCCGCATCTGTGGTAAGAGGGGACAATCATGGGTGTAATGACCATAAACACCGCAACACGAACAAGGCTTATTTGTGCAAAGAGGCCTGTCCGGCTTGGGCTGAGTGCCCTGTTGCTGGTTAGCAGTGTTAGGGTCAATACCTTGAGGATTGGGTCCACGAGTACCAGGGGCAGATTGGTTTGGATTGCCTCTCCACCTTCTTTGAGAAGAAGGGGGATTAGTCGCGCCCTGTTGTGCAAATACTTGCCCTAGAGGGGGCTGTAAGTGTTGTTGCGGGGTTGGAGGAGGAAAGGGAGGTGGAAGCGCATATGCTGGAGGAGTTGGCGCACCAGGCTGCGGATAAGGGTAATGGTTAGGTTGGGCAACATTGAGGTAAGCAGGAGGTTAGGCAAAAGGATGAGGCATGCCGTATCCTGGATACATGCTACCTGGAGGGGGAAAAGTGCTAGAGGTGCTGGCCCCTCCTTGAGGGAGACCATAGCCCATAGGAGGTTGAGCATATGGATGAGAAAGAGCTCCAACGATACCGTCTGCGGAATGAGATGCCCCCGGGGCGTTAGCGCCTCCGGGCCTGGGGAGGTCAGGAAGGACGGTATAAACATAACCAGACTGAGCATAGATCAGGCCATATTTCAAGGCGATTTGGAGGGCGGCTTCTTCGGTTTGAGGGAAATGGGAGGCGACATATTTTCCAATGGGAGTTAAGAGAGTGTGAAGGAACCAGTCCATATAAACCTGATCCTCGAAGGTGGGAGCTCGACATAAGCTCCTTCTTCTCCGCCATTCCTAGACATGAGTAGAAAGGCGAGTTGAAGAGGTTTGGGTTTAAAAGAAGTCAAAAGCTCACGCATTGTATCGAGAGGGAGCTCGAAATAAGATAAAAAGGCTTTGGAAATGGTCGCAAAGGTGGTATGGGAAGAGGTGCTGCACACAATTATTTAGAAGTTTCCCGCCATGCAGATAGAACAACCGAAGACGGATGGAATCATCGGTAATGGAGTTGGAGGAACACCACATGTGGAAAGATCTGACATGGTTGGTTGGATCTTCTCCAGCAAGGCCTTCGAACTTAGGGATGTCGGAGGGGAGCTTGGTTGGCATAGCAGGCCAACCAACATCGTGGCGGATAGGGTCATTGATCAACTGATTGAGATCGGGGAGGCTGAGGCCTGCCATGTAAGGGAGCAAAGGCGTAGCCGAGGTAGTTCCCGTGGCAGTTCCTCTAGTAGTAGTCCCGACATTAGGGCCGGGAGTACCGCTAGCGTCAGGCCTTGGACCAGACATAGTGAAGGTGACAGGGGGAGAACCAAAAGTAAAAGGAGAACCCAATGAATAAGAAGAGGAGTTGGAGTGCGAACTCGGAGGGGGACTAACTTGACGACGGCGAGAAGGAGTAGGTCGACCGACCGGAAACTGAGGGTGAAGGCCAAGAAGTCTCCGGGATGTGCGTCGGGGGCACAATGGTGACAACAAAACACGCAGACGGGGGAAGAAGAACGACCGAAAAAGGCAGGGAGGTGCAGAATCAAGTGATTACAATGTCAAAACAATGGCAGAAAGGTGCAGTGTCAATTGATTTTAAAGTCTTTGCCTGGTGGTGTAAACCAGGCTCTTCTTCGCTTAGGGTGAGTGTGTGGCGTGCATTGATTTTAATTTTTAAACCCTTTTCGTTTTGAGATCAAGAGAAAAAGTGTGCTGCGTAACTGAAAATAATGCTGCAGAGAACAGTATATAATGCTGAAATAACATAAAATTAACAGCTAATCAATGCATCGATCTAACCCAAAAAGGCGGGGCTCTCAAAACTAGTCTAACAGAGGGAAAAAATCTAGTAAAAACACACTAAACAGAGGCCAATAGATCTAGGGTAGAAAGGGACAGGGATCTAAAGGAGAAATCTGCTGAAAAGAGGGGCAGATCACAACCAAGAGGCAAAGGCGAGGTGGCTGGAAAAAAGGGGGAAATCAGCAAAAATCAGAAGGGGCAAGGAGGAGGCCCTAAAGGTAGATCCAAAAAAATCTTTAGGAGGTGATTTGAAAGGGAGAAGAGCTGATTAAAAGGGGTCTGAAAAGGAGGTATCAGATCTGGAAAAGGGGGGGCTGAAACTCTGAAAAAACAGACCTAAAACAGATAAAAGTTCTTCCACCAAAAGTGGAGGGTATTGAAGCCCTAGGGGGCTATGTTCCCACTTAGATGAGCAAAAAAGATCAGAAACAGGTCGAAACGGGCTGAGACAGAGGCTGGAAAACCCTGACAGAAGCTTCAGAAAAACCCAGAAAAATTGCAGAAAATTGGTAGGTCGCAGTGTCTCCGACTTTATTTTCTCATAAGGTGTCACGTAAAATGGGCTGAAAAGTGCAACCTGGAGGTCTAGGTTGCAGTTTCTGGGCTGGAAAGTGCGACCTGAAGCTCCGGGTGTCCCAGCGGCAGATTTCCGGAAAAGTTGTCGTCTCAGTTGCGGTTGATGTCTGTCACCTGCGCAATAGGGCCAGAAACACGTGGAAGTTAGAAATTTTAATGTTTTAGGGTTTTATAGGTGAAAAACCACATGAAAATAGAAAAAAAAAAACTAAAAAGAAACCCTAGGGTCTGAAGTAGCTGGATATGCAGGAATATGAAAAACGACAGCGGTCATAATTGAAAACCCGTCTGGAGTCGCCAATTGTTAGTATGAATCTTTTGTCGAAGTGTACGAAAAAAGACCACTTTAGCTATGCATAACTAATAGCCCTAACATCAAATATGGCTGCCAATATCTTCATATCTGTAGTTAGTTGATCAAGACAAGAGCTGCAAAAACCAGATCTATGCATAAAAAGACATTAAGCAAGAAAGGAAGGTTTTGCTCCATACATCCAATAGACAAGACAAGAACAATATTTTTGAAAAAAAAAATTGTATTAAGGGCACTTGGGAGGAAAACAATAAGGTGTTTCCAATTCTCCTCAATGGGATGGGTTCTTGGAAGTCCTCAGCACTTCAAATATAGCATTTCTCTCTCTTGTTGGTGTAGAAAACCTAGACAAAGATAGAACTCAAAGGGAGATCACACAGCAAATAATGGAAAATATGACAATGATAATGGCTCAAAGTCAGACCAAGAGTATAGATCCAGAGTGATCTAATAGGCAACAAAAGGTGAAGAATGGTAGGAGAAACCCTCATTTTTATAACAAAATATTGGGTCATTCTAGATCTTGGTGCATGATTAAAATATTATTAACCAAATCAAGATCCAACTTTTATGGAATATTTTATTATTTTCGTTGGAGGGAAAAGGAATTTGACTTGGGTCAAATCCCTTTATTTGTAAATAATAAATAAATAAATGATTTATTTATCATTTTATGGATGTGGTTGAGTAATAATTAAATAAATAATGATTTATTTAACTATTTATGAGTGATTTAGTCAAATTTAACAAGGAATATTATTTAAATAAGGTTTAAATAATTATTCCTAGAAAAATAATAAGAAAAATAATAATTTATCTAATTAATTTTCCTGTTTTGGGTTAAATATGACTTTGTGGAAAAATCAAACAAAATATAGGTTTGTTTAATATTTCCTTTTGGGGTTTCCTGCTTAGACCATAAACAACCTAATAAAATGTGTTTTATTAAGTTATTTTACATAGTGCAGGCAATTTTACTCTAGGGTCTGCAAGGTCTTACATGGTGTACTTGGGTCCACCAATGATAGTAGGTTAGATGACCAAAAAATGGTGTAACAATATGCCTTTGCAAAATCCGTGTCACTTATGGTTTATTTTTTATTTTCTTTTTCTTGAACTAAGTCTTATTTCCATGTGGATTGTGTAATTTCACTTTTATTGCATATTATAGAATGTGTTTGTTTATAAGATTATATGATACATGTGAGATAAAGGTTTATTATTTATCATATATAAATGAATTTTATCAATATTGTACATTTACACTTTTATGAGGTGATGTTATAAGTAAATCCATAAATATCTCTTTTTAAACCTCATTTTACTCCATGAATATGTTTGGAAATGAAATTTCAATAGATTAATTTTCTTGCTATTATATGTTTTACGAAGATATGGTAAGGAATTCTCTCTTGTTCTTCTTAGAAATAATTATATATAATTTATTTATTTTCAAAATAGATTAAAAAATTATATGAGAAAAATTATTAATTCATCAATATGTGTGTGTGTGTGTTGTGATGAATAATTTCATAGTTCAACTTAATGGTTCATTATATAATCATGTGACCATCACCAATGATATATCTTAAAAAGCAACTGAAAAGTCATGTGTACAAAATCGATGTATACTCTAGAGAGTGGTTCTCATATCACTATGTAAATTGTTGTATGCTGCTTCAGCAAAATTATAGGATAAACCGTAATACACATCATATATGCACCATAACAATTGCCATACAACTAATTTGTTTTAGGATACATGTGGCATTCTAGGGGTAAATTCCATATGATGTGTATATCAATCTATTAGGTGTTGGTAAGTTGTGAGTATCTAAGAAATGATAAGGAATATCCATACATCATGATCTTGTAATGTGATTATAAATTGTGTCTATAATTTCCATAAATGTATAAATGATTTGTTTAAAAAAAATCAACACAATCAACCCTAAACAATGCTCATGATGTGGAATGTCATTGGCGAAACCAAAATGATGGTCACATGTCCCATTTCTATGGTAATGGTGATCATATATATGTTGTAGCGACACTTGATGAGTAATTAAATAAATCTCAGAGTGTGATTCATTGTGCCATATTTTTTTAAAGCATGATTTGTTTTCCTAGTTTTTACTAATTTGTTAACATATTTTATTCATTTGGAAAGCTAATTAATGATGCTTTAAGTAATTAGGACCTAATGAGAGATAATCTTCACATCTTCACTGAAATATATTTGGTAATTGTAGTCACTATATGAACCGCACATGCATGCTACTTAAGAAAAATTGAAATATAAACTATAATACACATCTTATATCTACCATAACAATTGTCATACAACTTATTTACTTCTAGATACATATGAAATACTTCAGGTAAATGCCATATTATGTGTATAACAATATAGTAGGTGTTGGTAATTTATGAGGATCTAAGAAATGATAGGGTATCCACACATTAGTGCCCTGGTGAATTTTTTGCATAATTTTCTATTTGTTGTAATTTTGTTGCTTGGATTTGTTATAGATTTCAAATAATACAATTATCTACCAATTGTTCTTTATAAAGAAGAATTACAATAAGTAGTCACCTAAAAGTGAGCCATGTGAAAATATTGGTAACATGAGTAACCTGGTAAGCTGTAAATGAAAAGTGAATAACCTCCACTCACCAACAAGTGGCAGGCAGGGTTGGAATTTGGATTTCTCTTTACCCGTCACACAATTTTTTTTGATGTTTTGGTCATTATTTTTCTAGTCAATAAATGTTACGTTTAAAATTTTGCACTTCATTAATGACGTTCTCGTAATAAATTAACCCTTCACCAATAAAAGTTTGATTAAAAAAATTGAATGCTCTTCCATTTTCTTTGGATTTTGGAGTGTGATATATCTGTGTCATGGACTTTTAATACCTAAAGTTTCAAGAGAAATAACTGATTCTTTTCAAACTAATATTTCCTCAATATATGCTATGTTCTACTAAAAATTACTTCAAAAATCAAGTAACCTTCCAATATAAAGAAAAAAACATGAACGAGCTTTCCCTAAATTGCAATAAATTTATGTTTATTATTAATATTGCATAATCTGTCTTATAAAATTGCATAATCGAACTAAGAACATATCCTCAGTGCATTTTTTATTGTTGTTGTGATTAAAATAATGAGCCAAAGAACACTAAGGCACTCAGAGAAATCAATCTATGTATCATTTCTCACAAAATCATGTTGAGTAGTGGAGGCTAAGCGCTAGATTTTTTTTTGTCCTCAATCTATCTATTAATTATGTCTATGTAGTTATAAGAATAACAAGCCAAAGAAATCTCAGGCTTGTTGGAAATTTTGTCAATATGGCAAAAGAATTGGCAAAGAAGGACATCTCAAATCAGAACCATGAAAAGAGGAACAGAAAAGTAGCAGTAGAAGAAGAGTGCATAATTGAAGCAGAATTGTCCAGAGACAGAGTAGGAGAAAAAGGCCATCGAATAGAAAAGAATAAGTGAATGTTCTAGTAAATGGTAAATTCACCTTGATGGAATCCATGATAAGTAAGAAATCCATTGAAGGAATTAATGGTTGTGGAGATATGATGGTTTTACTTGCAGAATCAAGAACTTGAATATACAGTTAGAAGCAGAACTGTGACAGGATAGAACTCCAAACATGCAATGGAAGGTTGATATATTATAGCAGAATTGAAGACAGAATGAAATTGAATTGTCTCAAGTTGATTTTTGTGAGGAAATCCCATCCATTGGTTCTTCATTCCCCTCATAGAGGAAGCCTGCGTATAACTAACTCTATCCTAATGGTAGTGAAAATCCCGTCGGAAGAGAACTACATTTGTTTGTTGTTTATTGAAATCATGCCGAAGATACACCAGAGTTAACTAAGTAAGAAGGATAGCACAAACCCATACTAACCCTTTGGAATCATGAACGGAACTTGGAAGGAAAGAGGTAGAACGTAACAAAAGGAAGTGCGACGGAACCCTGCGTGGAAGAGCGGAACCGTGACCGAGTGAACAGTGAAGGCGGTTTATGGTTTTCATCGCACTACCTATGCAGAGTGAGCAGTATTTGAGGAGTTGGGAGCGATTCCATAAATCATTCGACACGTGGCAAGGAGGACCCACGGAAAACCACTTGTCACTGTGCGCCATCACGCGTTATAGTTCGACCTAGGATGCCCAGCGATATTGATACATACCGTTGATCTGGGAAGATGCCATCGGACGGTGGCTATGTTCGGAAGGTGCGCAAAGGATAACCCAGGTATGGCATGCCATCGCGTGTTATTGCCCGTGCAAGTTACCCAAGCGATATCCATCGATTTTGATGTTGCGGCGCGATGGAACATGAGCCCTTCGATCGAGTCGATTGTTAGCGCTAGGCCCCAATTTAATTTATATTGCTCATTGTTAAGGTCTATTTAAAAGTGCTGGTTATTAATATAAAGTTCTATTATATATTTTAAATTGCCAAAGGTTGTGGATATTTATCAAATTCCACGAATTTGATAAATAAAATTCCAATAAAAGAAGGAATACCATCAGCGGTTGGATGGTTTTGACTCATGGTTTTACTAAAGGCAAAAACTATATAAGGAGAAGACGACTATTGTACAAGTGGTGCATGCGTAATGGTGGTGAATGAATCATATGAATATCCTACGAACGAACTCGTTCCACTGATAAAATCCGACCCATTTATGCACCCATGGATATAATGATCTGACGATGATGAATCTATGGTTTGATCAACTAAGGAAATCATGAAGAAATGGTGCAAGTGTACTGAAGAAAATGAATAAATCTGGTGGCCTGCAAGGTATGTTGTGTGGAAACTGGTGGATCCAGTATGAAAATTGATGAAACGTGGTCCGTAGTGGTGCTGAGGGTCGAAGCCTTCAGTGAGGGGGTTGTAGCTCACTTCGAGTGGTAGATGGTAAACGAGAGAAGGTTGTAGCCTTTCTACAGGTAGGTGCCTGCGTGCTAGTATAAGTCTGCGCCAGCATATATTGTAAGAAGTTTTCTTTATAATAAATATTGAAGACTGAGATAACAACAACAGTGGTTTTCTCCCAAATTGGGTTTCCACCTTAAATACTAGTGTTCATATGTGTGGCTTATGTTTGATGGTTTTTTCTGTTATTTGTTTCATACTTACTGCTTACTAAACATCTGATGAATGAATGATGCAATGATCTAAGTAAAGACATAATAAGATCTCTGGACATACACGTTGGATTCCGTAAAATAGCATATGGTTTTAAGAGAAAGAAAATGTAAAGATTGTCAGCCCTAAATACTGATTCACCCCCCCTCTCAGTATTTTTCCCAACAATTGGTATCAGAGCCGGTCCTTCTGAAAAAGCTTAGATGCTAGAAGGAAGATCAAGCAAGATGAGTAATCAAGATGGAACAACATCTATCAGGCCTCCGCTCTTTAATGGAAACAATTTAATCTTCTAGAAAACAAGGATGAGATCCTATTTAATCTTCTATAAAACAGTATTAGATCCTATTTAATATTCTGGAAAACAAGGATGAGATCCTATCTTCAGTCTCTGGGAGCAGATGTATGGGCTATTGTTGAAGCAGGATATCAATATCCAGCCACAGTACCAACAAATCCAACGGAAAGAAAGAATTATGAAACAAATTCAAAGGTGGTTAATGCTCTATTAGGAAGTCTAACTGAATCATAATTTTTCAAAGTCATGCAGCTGGATACTGTAAAGGCAATATGGGACAAAATCATTCTAAGTTATGAAGGTGATGCAAAGGTAAAAAGTGCTAAACTCCAAACTCTCATAATTCAATATGAGAATCTAAAAATGGATAATGAGGAGAGCATTGCAAATTTCTTTTTACGTCTTGATGATATTGTAAATCGTATGAGAAATATGGGAGAAACAATAACCGAATCTACTCTGGTTGAGAAAATTTTAAGATCACTAATGGAAAAATTTGAGTCAAAAGTTTCTGCTCTTGAAGAAAAGCAAGATCTTCAAAATCTTACTGTGGTGCAACTTCATGGCATACTAACTGCATATGAAATGAGAAGAGGAGGACCATCTGAAGTCAAAGAAGCAGTCTTTAGAACTTCTACAAAAGGGAAGGAAGTAAAAAAAACAGAAGGATCAGGATATATCTCAGAAGAAGATGAGATAAAATTTGTAAAGAAACTTCAACTTGGCACAGGACGGTTCAGAGGTAAGCTTCCTTTCAAATGCTTTGATTGTGGAAGAGTTGGTCATTATGCTGCTAAGTGTCCTCATAAAGAAACACATAACAAGGGGAAGGAAGTAGGAAGAAGGAATAAGAATCATTTTAGCACTAGAAAAAGTTACTATACTCATGAAGACAGTGATGGGTTATCTGATAGTGAGGAAGAATGTGAACAAGATCTTAGACTTCTCATGGCATTTGAAAAGGAATCTAGAGAAGAAAAGGATACTTTTGTGGATGCTTTAGAAGATAATGATTTTCTTGATGAAAACAATCAACTCAAAATTTGCTTAGAAGAGAGTAAAATAATCATAGAAACTCTGAAAAATCAGCTTGAAGAAAAAGAGAAACACAATGAGAAATTAGAGTGTGAAGTAGTAAGTCTAAGAAAAGAACTTGAGAAATTAAAGACTCTGAATCTTAGATTTGCTAAAGGATCTGAAACCTTAGATGAGATTATCAAGGTACAACGTTCTCCTCTTATAAAGATAGGTCTTGGATATATTGGAGAATCTTCTCAGGCTTCAGCACCAAATTATCTAAAAGCAGTTACAGCTGGTTTACAACATGCTGCCACTCAGCAAGGGAATAAAGAATCTTTACAGATAAAGCATGATCATCTCAATTCAAAGAACACTAACAGGAATGTATTTCAAAGAAACACCAATCAACAAGTAAATTCATATAGAAGATTTTATGATCGCAGAAATTTCTTCTTCAATGGACAATGTTTCTCATGTCACAATTTTGGTCATAAAGTTGTTCAATGTGTAGCATATAAAACCATCATGACAAGAGAAGCAAGAAAGAAAAGGATTGATATTGAAACAAAGAAGAATACTTATAACAAATTTTCTCCTCTTCAAAATGAAGTGGAATGTGCTTATTGCAATAACTTTGGCCATGAAGAATCTGAATGCAGGAGCAAAGTTCAGCCAAAAGAACATGTTCCTTCAAGCTCCAAAGTATGGAAAAAGAAGGAATTACAGGTTGAAAATTGTGGCATAGCATTATTTGTAGAAGATGAAGAAAACCAATGGTACATTGATAGTGGATGCTCAAGACACATGACAGGTGACAAAAACAAACTTCTAGCATATAGTGCTTTAGAAAAAGAAAAGAATGTTACATTTGGAAATGATACTCCTGCGGTCATTAAGGGAAAAGGGTCTGTTTTTCTAAAATAAAAGGTGAAAGCTAATGAAGTCATGTATGTGGATGGATTAAAGCATAACTTGTTAAGTGTAAGTCAAATGTGTGATCAAGGAACCGAAGTTGTCTTTAGTTCAAAAGAATGTGTGGTACATGATCTTGATACAGGAAAAAAAATTATAAAAGGAAAAAGAACTCCAAGCAACCTGTATGTATTAAAGAATTGCAAAGAACAATGTTACTTTATTCAGAAAATTGGCTATGGCATCTGAGCTTCTCTCAAATCAAAAAATCAAGCAGACTTAAAGCTGTTCGTGATCTTCCCAATATTACTCTACCTGAAAATATCATATGCAAATCTTGCCAATTCGGTAAGCAAACCAGAGTACAATTTAATGCCAAGGAAGGATCATCAAGTAAGCCTCTTGAACTCATTCATACTGACATATGTGGACCTGTGAAGAAAAATTCACCACGAGGTGAACAATACTATATCTTATTTATTGATGATTTCTCTAGAATGTGTTGGATTGGGCTGCTTAAACACAAAGATGAAGCATTTGAGAAATTTCAGATCTTCAAAGCACTAGTTGAGAATGAATTAGATCTAAAAATCAAGTGTCTTAGATCTGATCGAGGAGGAGAATATACATCAAATGAATTCCTTGAATTTTGTGAACAACATGGCATAAAAAGACAGTTTTCTGTAGCTGGGACTCCACAACAAAATGGTGTCGCAGAAAGAATGAATAGAACAGTTCAACAAATGGCTAGAGCTATGCTTGATGATTTCGGAACACCTGACACATTTTGGGGAGAAGCAACACATACAGCAGTAAACATTCTCAACAAGGCACATGTTCGTGTAAATAGTGATAAAACTCCATATGAACTCTGGTATGGTAATCCTCCCACTGTGAAGCACTTTAGAATTTTTGGAAGCAAATGCTTTATCAAAAATAATGACGAAAAACTTGGCAAGTTTGAACCCAGAGCAGATGAAGGAATATTTCTTGGTTACTCCTCTAGGAGTAGAGCATATAAATGTTACAATAAAAGACTTCGAAAGATTGTTGAATGTATTGATGTTGTTATTGATGAGTCTCCTACAGCTCCAAAAGAAGAAAAACAAACAACAGATGAAGATGATGATGACATATATCCTTCTACATCAAATAGGAATGATATAGACAGTGAACCCAATGAAGAACCCGAAGATGATTTATTTGAAAAAGCTCCATCCAGATATGTTCAAAAGAATCATCCAGAATCTCAAATTTTGGGAGAAAAGGGATCAGGTGTACAAACAAGAAGGAATCTTGTGGGATCTTCTAGCTATCTGGCATTTCTATCCACTATTGAACCACACAATGTCAATCAAGCTAGCAAAGATGAATTTTGGATTCAAGCCATGAATGAAAAGCTTGATCAAATTGAAAAGAATCACACTTGGGAATTAGTACCAAGACCTCATGACAAAAATGTCATTGGAACTAAATGGATATTCAAAAACAAGTTAAATGAGAATGGGGATGTTATAAGAAATAAAGCTAGACTTGTTTGCAAGGGGTATGATCAACAAGAAGGTATAGACTTTGAAGAAACTTTTGCTCCTGTAGCTAGACTTGAATCCATAAGAATTTTTATTTCTTTTTCAAGCTTCCAACAAATCAAAGTTTATGAAATGGATGTTAAATCTCTTTTCTCAATGGAGATCTAGAAGAAGAAGTTTATATAGAACAACCAGAAGGATTCATTTTGGGAAATGATGAAAATCTTGTTTGTAGACTTAAAAAGGCTCTATATCGTCTCAAACAAGCTCCAAGGGCATGGTATTATCGTCTTGACAAATATCTTCATCAACAAGGATTTTCAAAGGGGTCTGCTGATAGCAACTTATACACAAAAATTGAAAATGATAAACTTTTGATTGTGGTTGTATATGTTGATGATATCATCTTTGGAAGTAATGAAGAGTCTATGAGTCAGAAATTTGCTTCTGTTATGCAACAAGAATTTGAAATGTCTTTACTTGGGGAACTAACATTCTTTCTTGGCTTGCAAGTGCAACAAGCAACATATGGCATATTCTTATCACAAGCAAAATATCTTAAGAAAATTCTGAAGAAGTATGGCATGGAAGAGTGCAAACCTGTAAGTACACCAATGATAACCGAATGTAATCTCAGTTCTCATGATGATTCTCCCACGGTGAATCAACCAGAATACAGATCTATGATAGGAAGTCTACTTTATCTCACTGGGACTAGACCAGACATTATGCATGCAGTTGGGATTGTTGGACGATTCCAAGATAATCCAAAAGAGTCTCACCTTCAGGCTGTCAAAAGAATATTCAAATATCTACAAGGAACTCAAGACTTTGGACTATGGTATCCAAAGAATGCTGATCTCACTCTTCATGCTTACACTGATGCATATTGGGATGGAAATTTTGATGATCGGAAAAGCACTAGTGGTGGTGCATTCTACATGGGGCCCCGGTTAGTATCTTGGTTCAGGAAGAAGCAAAGCTCTATTGCCTTATCTACAGCAGAAGCAGAATATGTGGCTACCGCATCATGTTGCACTCAACTTCTCTGGATGATGCAAACCTTACAAGACTTTCAAATCAAATGTTCACCTCCTATATCCATTATGTGTGATAACACAAGTGCCATCAGTATCTCAAAGAATCCTGTTATGCATTCCAAGACCAAGCACATTCCCATCAAATATCACTTCTTACGTGAACAAGTTCTGGAACAAAAAGTGAAATTGGAGTATGTTCCCTCCAAAGAACAAGTTGTTGATATATTTACCAAACCTCTACCTAGGTAAGCGTTCGAATATCTCAGAAAGAAACTGGGAGTAGTCTCTACCATGCAGAAGATCAGATCTACTTAAATACAGAAGATTAAATTGGTGATGAGGTGTTGTTGGGCATCTCTGAATGCTCAGGCTAAGGGGGAGCATTGGTCATATGAAAAAGATGCATTGTTGGCATTTTTAAGTCATTTTGTTATTTTTTGTTTGGAGATACAACATGATCTCAAGGGGAGCATGGTATTGTCGGTTCAAAGTATCTTGATCAACTCTTTGCCATTGATGTCAAAGGGGGAGGAAAAGCAAAAAAAAGGGGGGGCTTCTATAAAGAAAATCAGAGGAAGAGTATTGCCATAAATGCCAAAGGGGGAGATTGTTGGAAATGTTGTCATTGATGGCAAAATAATTGGCAAAGAAGGAGCATCTGAAATTGTAACCATGAAACGAGGAAAATAAAAGTAGCAACAGAAGAAGAGTGCATAATTGAAGCAGAATTTTCCAGAGACAAAGTAGGAGAAAAAGGCCATCGAATAGAAAAGAATAAGTGAATGTTCTAGTAAATGGTAATTCACCCTGATGTAATCTGTGATAAGTAAGAAATCCATTGAAGGAATTAATGGTTGCGGAGATATGATGGTTTTGCTTGCAGAATCAAGAACTTGAATGTACAGTTAGAAGCGAAACTGTGATAGGATAGAACTCCGAACATGCAATGGAAGGTTGATATATTATAGCAGAATTGAAGACATAATGACATTGAATTGTTTCGAGTTGATGTTTGTGAAAAAATCGCGTCCATTGGTTCTGCATTCCCATCATAGGGGAAGCCTGCGTATAACTAACTCTATCCTAATGGTAGTGAAAATCCCGTCGGAAGAAAACTACATTTGTTCGTTGATTATTGGAAATCCTGCCGAAGATAGACCAGAGTTAACTACGTAACAAAAGGAAGTGCGACAGAACCCTGCGTGGAAGAGCGGAACCGTGACCGAGGGAACAGTGAAGGCGGTTTATGGTTTTCATCGCACCACCTATACAGAGTGAGCGGTATTTGAGGAGTTGGGAGCGATTCCATAAATCATTCGACACGTGGTAAGGAGGACCCACGGAAAACCGCTTGTCACTATGCGCCATCGAGCGTTATTTTTCGACCCAGGATGCCCAACGATATTGATACATACCATTGATCTGGGAAGATGCCATCGGACGGTGGCTGTGTTCGGAAGGTGCGCGAAGGATAACCCAGGTACGGCGCGCCATCGCGCGTTATTTCCCGTGCAAGTTACCCAAGCGATATCCATCGATTTGGATGTTGCGGCGCGATGGAACGTGAGCCCTTCGATCGAGTCGATTGTTAGCACTGGGCCCTAATTTAATTTATATTTCTCATTGTTAAGGTCTATTTAAAAGCGCTGGTTATTAATATAAAGTTCTATTATATATTTTAAATTGCCAAAGGTTGTGGATAATGTCTATTTATCAAATTCCATGAATTTGATAAATAAAATTTCAATAAAAGAAGGAATACCATCAGCGGTTGGATGGTTTTTGACTCATGGTTTTAAAGGAAAAAACTATATAAGGAGAAGACGATTATTGTACAATGTGTGCATGCGTAAGGGTGGTGAATGAATAATTTTCTCTAAGGAATATCTGCATGAACAAACTCTGTTCTTAATTGATAAATATGAATATACGATGCACCCATGGATATAATGATCTGACGATGATGAATCTCTGGTTTGATCGACTGACGAAATCATGAAGAACTGGTGCGAGTGTACTGAAGAAAATGAATAAATCTGGTGGCCTGCAAGGTATGTTGTGTGGAAACTGGTGGATCCAGTATGAAAATTGATGGAACGTGGTCCGCAGTGGTGCTGAGGGTCGAAGCCTTTAGTGAGGGGGTTGTAGCTCCCTTCCAGTGGTAGTTGGTAAACGAGAGAAGGTTGTATCCTTTCTGCTGGTAGGTGCCTGCGTGCTGGTATAAGTCTACGCCAGCATAAATTGTAAGAAGTTTTCTTTATAATAAATATTGAAGACTGAGATAACAGTAGCGGTGGTTTTCTCCCAAATTGGGTTTCCACCTTAAAAACCGGTGTTCATATGTGTGACTTATGTTTGATGGTTTGTTCTGTTATTTATGTTCATACTTACTGCTGACTAAACATCTGATGAATGAATGATGCAATGATTTAAGTAAAGACATAATAAGATCTCTGGACATACACGTTGGACTCTGTAAAATAGCATATGGTGTTAAGAGAAAGAAAAAGTGAAAATTTTTTCAGCCCTAAATACTGATTCACCCCCCCCCTCTCAGTATTTTTCCCAACACTAATGTCACAACTGATAGTCAAACTGTCCCTTTCACCTATCTCTCAACTGGGTCTCCAATGGATCTGACATGCATGTAGTTAACAATAGTATTTCTTCAGTTGCATGTGAGACCACTGATTGTGAATTAATTAAATAATTAATTCATAGATCTCTCACTAGTGTATGTTCAGTTACAACTAGCACAACTGAGTTTAACTCACTTAATTGAGTTAAACTATTTTACAACTCACATAACTACACATCCAACTTTGTTACAACTTTGAATCACTCAGTTACAACTAAGTCCACTCGCATGTCCCACCAACCAACCACTCAATTAGAAATCCACTTAGCTAACTGATTTAACACTTCAGTTAACTATTTCCAAGTGCTCATTGAGAATAGATTAATGTTTATTGTCCAATTATTATTAAGAGATAATACTAATCGACATGCATTCTATTTTTAGACATGCGATCTATAAATAGACTTCACACATGCATCTAAAAATATAATATCATCTATACATAGAATTTGCTCACCATTATAAAAATATACTCCCACTATAAATATAATTTTATCACCATTCTAAAAATAGACTTACACCTAAAAATAGCCTAAGGCTCCATCCTAGTGTAGGTGCTTCTAGTGGAGTAGGCATGATCTCCTCTCCTGGCGGCCCTGGGCTTCTTTAATCTTCAAAGTGGAAAAATAACATACATAATTGCTCCAACGCCTCTGCAACTCGCACCATCATGCTCAGAACATCCAAATCATCTAGGAATTACTCTTCTTGAGCCAAAATTGGTTGAAATATGCTAAAGTTATGGCTTCCCCAATATTTCCTAGAAAAAATCCACTAAATATGAAGAAACTCTAGTTACGGCTGCAAATTTTGGAGTTTAATTAATTTAACTATGGTTTAATTATCATAAAACATGGTCTTAGTGCTAATCGCGTTCTAACCAAATTCCAATTAACGATATGGATTAGCGCAAGTTAAATATAAGTTAAGGGTTAATTAAAATATCACTTAACACTAACCTCTGCAATTAACGTTAAGCTTCGCTCCGTGGTTATGGCATATGGTCCTGTGGTGAGGGGACTAGCCCGTGGGGCTGGCCCCCTCCTTACCCCCGCTGTTCAAATATTATGTATTGAAATATAAGATGCGGGCTATATCTGCTAAGATTCGAAGCGGTGGTATGTTGGTTATGTGGGTGCGTTGTGTGGGGGAGGTCGTGGAGTCGAGCCTCAGCATCCGCCCTTCCGTCAACATATATTTTGTCTTCCAATATTATACCATATGATATAACCATACATTTGATCCGACATTTGATATATATATATATATATATGTTTTAGACCTTTGAATATTGAAAATATACCTTAGAATAATGCAATTGAAACTTTACCCAAAGTTTGAATTTGGACGTTGGAAGGGGGCATGTGGCGGCCTACTGGCTAGCCACGTGTCCTCATGCCATTGGTTCTTGAAACCTACAATTAAATTGAAACAAGTCACCTCCTTAGCAACCATCCTCAGATTGACACTTGCATAGTTTCATTGGGCGAAATGGAGGAATATTCCCAAAATATAGTTTTTTGCTGACTAGGCTACCATGTCACCAGTCTGTCCTTTTCTGCAAAATTTTTAGTTGTTTAGGAAAATGAACAACAAGCTCTTCCTTCCTCGTATGGACTCCGTTTTGAGTGAAACGAAGTGTGCCAGATTCCTGGTGATGAGGCCTATCTAGTCATTTTGGTTTGTTGCAACTGTGAGAACTTTGAATTTTTAGCAATTTTTTTCCCACAATCCAGATTTCGATCAAAATTATGGCAGGTAGGGATAGGTGTTAGGAATACAATGAAAGTGAAATTTCCTAAAATGAGTGAGAAATAAGGGGAGAAAATGGGAAAATACAAACTTGTGCCGAAAGCGCAACAACAAGCTTGATATTTTAGGAAAATGATGAATATGAAGGAGTGTTAGTGTGGGGATTGATGGATAATGTTTAATGAGGGTAATACATGATATGTAGAATAAAAAAAAGTAAATTCCTTTTCAGTTGAAGCTATAGAGCATGGAAAGTAGAAAACGCAGCAAGAAAGTGCAACAAAACCCTAGGGATAGATTTCAATTAGTTTTCTGACGAAAATACTACATTGAGGGTTTTTTAAGATTGACTTATTTGTTTGATGAAAATTTGAAGAAACTGAGATGAAAAATGAACCTTTCCTTCTTCCCTTTGGCCTCCAACTAAAACTCGCAGCAACCTCCTCCAGAAACGCAACAAGCTTTGACAAAATGACTTGACGATGTGATTTGTACTGCAACAATGTTTATTCAATGGGAAATGTTACATCTCTATGGATGTAGATGTACCTTGATCATCTTGATGTAATTTATTCCCTAATTTTCTAAATTTCATGACACCTTACTACTTTTGGAAAATGAATGACTTAAAATGGAAATATGATAACCACACACCCAAATTAATGAGTATGATTACTCACTAGACCAACAAGATATTCATGACGCTTTCATGATCAACCTTATGACACCCTGACTTTTTATTTTCATATTTTTAATAATGAAACTTGATGATGGAAGAATTACCTTTGGTGACTCAATGAATCATGAAACTAATTTTGAATTGACCTTGATGACCATGAAATATGATGTATTATGAGAGTGGAATTATACCTAAATAATGAATTAGGACCATTTGAAAACCAAGAGACATGTCAAATCTAATTTGCAAATATTATAATTTGACCATAAGACTCTAAATACAGTGGAAAGAGTAAATTTGATCACTGTGACGATTGAACACTAACATTGGCTCCAATGGGGAAGGCAGCTCCTTTAGGAGGTGTCAAGAACACCGTAGACTAGGTGTCAATTTGACTGTCACAAGAATCAATGGAAAAAAATTCTTGTTCATTATTTCCTTGAAAAAGTAGATGATCATCGCCATAAGATGGTTCACTGCTTAATTTTTCCATACATGTGATTTCAGGATTCTAACTTGGACCAATTTCTTCCTGATTGTTAAGATGCAAATTTGTTTCATCTTCAAGGAAAGAAGTAGTTGATGTGTGCTGTGAATGATATTTTGTATCAAGGCAACCAATCTATGTTATTTTCTGTTGGGAATAAATTTCATAAAGGGCCTCTATGATCTCATAATCTAGACACTCTTCATCACCAAAATCCTCTTGAAGGTATTGAATGAAATCTTCACATGATTCACAACAATCTTCGAACAACAAGAATGAATGATGAGATTTTCCATAAAACTCAAAGAAGGTTGTGTGGAAATATTTAAGAGAGAATAAGCTACCTGAATTTAACCCTTCATACCATGATCTTGCTTTCCCTTCTAGGGTAGCCATAAACATTTTTCATCAAACAATCGTCATGAAACCTAATCCCAAGCTTATCTATATTTCAATGAAATTCTATAGATGCAGAATAGCCTCATCCTCGTTTCCATCTATGAATTTGGGAAAATAAGTTTTCCAGTCTATGTAAGGCTTCGATTTGGAAAACTGTAAATTTGAGAACGATAAATAGGAGCATACATTCTAGCAATTGAACCAAGCTTGAGAACCATATATGAACTAAGGCATCCAAAATGTTAGAGCTCAGTTTCCTAGGGCTGAGAAAGGAAACCAAAGAGATAGCCAAAGACCAACTTTTGACTTGGTATCTAACCCTACCAAATAAGAGAGGGCACTCTCAAAATCAACCTAAAATCCAATGGAAGTTACTGGAGATTATTAGGGTTTAGGCTAGTTATCAGCTCAATAGGGTTTTGATTAGGGTTTGCTGGATAAGAAGCACCAGGTTTAGGAACTAGGCCAAGTATTCAAAATATCGGTTCAAAAAATATAATGAGGCAAGGTAGGTGTAATGAGTGACACAAATTTATTTTTCATTGTAGTGAAATCATATAGAGGGAGCTAAGTGAGCATTATTGCATGAATTCACTTGTTAGAGGATAAAAACACTTATATGATAATCTAAAAAAAAATAGAGCAATACAGGTAATGAATTCTATTTAAAATTTAGGAGATTAACACAAGGAGAAATTAAAATGGCTACTAGAAACATATAATAATAAAATGCATAAGAAATACTGGGGAAAACAATTCCATTGACCACAACATATGAATCCCCTAAAAATTGCTGCAACTGCATGTATATTATTTCTGCCAAAATAAAATACACCAGTTCCAAAAATGTGTGAACTTAAAGTATCAAACCCTTGATTAGACCTGATTTTCAGTATATATAGAAGACAAACAAGATTTCCCTTCTAAGGGGCCAAATCTTGATCCATAGCAACTAATTCATGCACCTATTTACTCAATGCCAAATCCTAGGGAAGTTATAAACAACTTTACCTTTTTTAGCTAACTGATTGAGATTATCTCTCAAAGCATTGATTATAAGATTCTTTACAATGATAATCATTAAAAAGTCTATTAAAATCAGATAAACTCGTGAGTCAACTATTTACATCAACCTAGTTTGAATTTTTACCTTCATGTGCAGTAAAAAATCTCCAAACACACGAACACAACAAATAATCTAGAAACGCAACAACTCTTAGTAGAAGTGCAACAAATATTTGGGTAGATATTTTGATGACTTGGAAGATGTTCTAAGATTTTCTGAAGACTTGTGAAGAAATTTGGATATTTCCACTATACCCTAGAGCCATTAAACCATCCAAAAACACGATTTAAGCCTCCTCAAACTTGATTGCAAAACAAACTGTCCAAAAACACAATAAAAATCTGAAAAGTGGGAAATAAGGTGTAAAAAAGGCATTGTTTTATCAATTCCTACAAATTTATCATTCCTCAAGCATCCTCAAGTTTTTTTATGGCATCCTTATGTCATTAACTATCATGACATGCTTCAAATTCTTGATTCGAACCCTCTGATAAAAAGCGCAATTGTACATTGAAATTTTTTCACTTTTGTAAACAATACGAGTCAAAGGTGAACTGATATCTCTTTAACCATACTAATATTTACAAAACTGGGAGAGTTTTTTTTAGATAAAGTGGTTTTGGAGAAACACCTCTCAGGTTTTGAAATTTCAACGTCATTTGGTCACAAACCTCTTTTGAAAATGATGACAAACACAGAGTTAAAAGCGTAGGGAATTTTCCAAAAGCACAACCACTGAAAAAGGCTAAGATTTTGATGCTTTTGGTGAAGTGTAAAATCCTCCTGATGATTTGATTGAATAGCCTAAATTGTGTATGACACCCTTGAACCTTTAAACCTTTCACTATTAGCAAATCTCCCTCCATAAAACTAAGTTTAATCATGTGTGCCGAGAAGCGTAGAAAGAGGTGGAAAAGTAGGGTAGTGAGGTGTCAAAAACAAATTATATGAGATTTTTATGATGTTTCAAGCACACTATTTGTCTCCTTCAAACCTATTCTAATCATATAATGCCCTGAGCAATCAAAAAAAGTTTGAAAATGTGCTTTATTATTCTTGAAGCAAAAGCGCAACAAGAATTTGCTGTGTTTATCTAGGTTACCTTTTCAGAATGGATTTCAGATTTTATTGGAGCTGGGGAGTGTACAACATGCTGTGAGACTTGAGGCTGCAATTGGAAGGATATTTTTGTATTTCTTTAAGTTAATGGCAAAGAGGCTTGTTAAATCATAATGGTAACTTACCTCTTGCACCTTTAAACAAAACCCTAGGCATCATGCCTACTCAAATGATTTTCTAATGAATTCTGATGCATTGTGTTGGGGATCTGTAATTTTAGCAGATTGGTAAGACTAAAAATGTAGAAGCAACATCGTTTCAACCAAATTTGGGATTCTAGGATCTAGCCCTCCTAAATCCGGAGAGGGATCTCTCCAATAAGTGCAAAGATGGATTTGTCTTTGAAGTTTGGGGTTATGATATTAGGCTAGTTATGAAGGCCAAGGATTTGTTTTTGTTTTTGGATGGTTGAGCATGAAAATTACTGGAGGGGAAAGTTCTAAATGCAAAACAGTTTCAAAAGTGAGAAGTTGCAAGTGAATAGAACAACTTAGGCTAAAAAGATAGATATAACGCTGGTTTTTAGTCCATTGGGCTATGGAGTCATATCTGGGCTTTAATTGAACAACAACATCAAGAGTGATCCAAGGGGAAAGTCATCTATACCACAAGATTATTGAGATTAAAATGATGGAATGGAGACAATAAAGTGTTGGAGGGGTGGAAACTGATAATAATTTCACAAAGGATTTATAGTCAGTCCAAACAAGAAAATCCTCTTAAGTAACTGTTTAAAACCAACCAAGTGCAGGGCTAACCATTGACCTCTTGGGCAAGTTTGTATTAAAGCAGCTTAATTGACAAAAAATCTAATAATCCAAATAATTACCTTCAGAAAGTATGAAAACATATCAGAGAAACAAAGTGTAACCTAAGATCAGATAAAGTAATTTTAAACCTATTCTTCTTTCAGTCAACACCAAGGGAAACTTTCAAAATCTGCTTTTGGAGAAAAACTAGGAACAGGGCACACCATATCTTCCATAGTCATCTTTAATAAGCAAATAAGGAAAATAAATTTCAAGAACAAGGTTTGAAGCAAACAGTAGGACGAGGGAACTCCAACATTCCTAACTGCTTAAATTGTATTAAATCATTCTTAAATGAACAAGTTTGAGGAAAACATTAAGACAAAGATTTTCAGTCAGAGAAGGTTACTGATATATAGTAGGTCCTAACTCTATAAATGTTGTCCTTTATCAGAGAAAGTGAAACAATATGACATACATAGAAGGAAAACAATCACAAAGAAAGAAGCACTTCACCAGTGGTATAGACCAGGATCCCAAGAAACAACTTGTTATTAATGTCAAACCAGTTACAGTCTTCAAGTCCAATGTTTCAGTTCAGCAATCATCTTCACTATTCAGCCTATCTAATCTATCACAAGCAGGGCTCCAAGGGCCAGTGAACACTATTTACAATCAGTAGTTTTTTCTCAAATATATTTCCAAGTTCTGCAACCAACCCCTCACTCATCTTCTGAAGAAGTATATATAGAAGAATGAGGAGGTGAGATCTGATAAAAGATCTCAAATACAATTAATACAGAGTTAATGGTTTCTTGGCCTTTGAGGGGCTCAACGAATAAAATTACATATGTGTACTCTGTATTAAATGTTCTCCATAAAGATTAAGCTCGGTGAGAGCTTTTGTTGACCTTTGAGGCTCTGTGTGATGTTGGGTTACTTTGCTGATATTTTTTCATTAAGTTTCCTTGCAGAAGTAACTTTCTGGCTGTGCTGAGGCGGAAATTTTCATTTGATCAATAAATTTAGCCCCCTATTGAGTACTTTGAGGAACAGGTGGCAGTATGGTAGCTGAGGAATCAATTTCCCCAGATGGTGGCGGTGGAGGCATTCCTGCTTGATAAAACACTTTAGGTTTTCTAAAAACTGTGTTTTATTTGGGGATTAGGATTTTGATAAACATCATAGATGTAATCCCCGTGAAACTGTCTCTAATCCTCTGTTCTGATGCATTTTGGTCTTCGACATTGATACCCTTTGACTGTGTTAAATACATGGTTTTCTTGCTGATATGCAGGGCTACGCAGAGATGAAACGCCATCGATGCCTCATAAAACACCGATGATACATGAGATTGAAAACCCCTGCGAATGATTTCCCTGATGAATCGAAGGCGAAAGGATCATCACCCTCAGCCTGCGAATTTTCCTTAGTATGGCGGAAAAACATTAAACCCTGCAAAATACAAACAAAAGATATAAAATCCTATGTATATAGTTTGACTGCTTCAGAGGACGTGTGGAAGGAGCGGGGCTGTTGGATGGCATCATCCAACGGTCAGGATTGATCGGGAGAGATCGTAGAATGGGTGGAAAATGATTGAATCTGAGCCGTCGATCGCGTAGAGATCGACGGTCGGGAGTGGAGGTTGAAAGTCGAACGGAGGGAATAGGGCGATGGAATATGGACTATCGATCTGTAGATCAAATCGACGGCGGAGATTAATTTAACACCACGTCGGGACCACGTTAAGCATCGGGCACCTTCATCGAGTGACAGCCGTTGGATGGTCAGCTTCAGATTGGACGGTCCACGGTGATATCGCTCGGCATCCTCGTCCGAATGATAACGCGCGATGGAAGGCGGTTTTCCAAACAGTATAGGGGACGCCTGGTGGCAAGTGTATGGAATCGCTGGTCATCGGGAAAAAACCACCATCCGCCGAAAAGCGGTGCGATAAAAACCACGCGGTTTTGGGCAACGACACATGGTTGGCGGGGTCCACTGGTTTTGATAGGTTCCGCACCGTCGGATTTGCAGATCAGATCGACGATGGAGGTTGCTCAAATTTTGGACCGGCGGAAAACCTTAGAGAAATAATAAAAACCAAAGTTTTGATAAATAACTTAAAATTTTGATATTTCGCGGGCGGAAAACATAAGAAAATAGGGTTAGGCGCCCGATTGCGGGGCCGTTGGGCGCATGGAGAATGATATAACCGGGGGGTTAAAAGGGAAGGGGCTTATCACATATCAGAACTTCGGGCCCGGGATTTTCAATCAACCCATTGTATTTTCTGCGATTGCGATTGCGCGATCGGTATTTCAATATAAGGTTGATCGCATCGTAAGTCTAAACAAAACACAAAACCTTGCACACTTTGAGTTTGTGCGATGCGATAAATGCCTCCAGAGTTAGCGCTTGGTCCCAGGGTGTGGGCATATGATCAGAAGTAGTTAGAAACTTTAGCCCAAGGGGGCTTAAGCCCAATACATCAAAAACATGATTTTCATGGAATTTTTCAAGGCTTTCAATGGAGTTGGGGGGTTTTGGTAAGGTTAAAGAGTGAGTCTTTAACTTTGCAAAGTGGTTTTCATGAAGGGAGGAAGAGGAATCATGAAAACAAAGGAGTTATTATAGAAGAAAAAGGGGAGCACATGAAGGTTAGCTTTGGGAGAGGGGGAAGGGGAAAAGGGTCCTTGCAGCAGTAATCTGGCTTGGAAATCAACAGGATTTCTGAGTGTAAGATGGGAATATCAGTGAAGTTTTGGACAGAGAAAAGGCAGGAGGCCTTCAAGAGTCTTCAAGAGCCAATAGATTTTAGTAATGAAATTTTTTCCTTGAAGGCTCAAACAGTCTTAGCCACCTTTTGGTATAACAAATATTTATAGGTGGCTAACAGTGGCTCCACTTGGGGATGGTGCCTTCTTGAAGGCATCAAGAATTTAGACCTGCATTCTCTGGAAGGCTGACCTGTGTCTGATCCTTTGATGTTCTCTGGGAGGCTGATTAGTTGCCTAATCCATTGGGCTTCCTTTCTTTCTATGGATGATCTTCTAGAAACATATTAGCAACCATAAAAGTAATGGATCTTCATCAATACAACTTTCTACCTACTCAATCCTACTGATCTAACATTTTTCCTTCATTAGAGTGAACTTGGATTGGAAAACTCTTTTACAACATTTTATTCTTTTGAAAGCAGTAAATCTAATCTAATTATACTCCTTATTTCTCCCTAAACTTAGATTTAACAGTTGAGTTCAGATGATTCTCTACCTAACCTACCATCCGTTGGGATTAAACTGTCCAACAGGTTTTCATTCTCTAAATTTCTAAAGCATAAATTTAAAAACAGTCAAGTCAATATTAAGCTGTTTGACTTGCTGTGATCTATGGCATAAAGACAAGATGCATATAGACATTTATTTGTAGAAAAAATAAATAAAAAATGGAAGGCTTAAGATCTGAAATTTGAAAACATTTCCTTCCTCTTTGCTACAGCTTTAATTTGACTCTTATTGAGTTGTCTTTCTTTTTTCTCTGGTTCGGATTTAGAGCTAATTAGAACCAGATTTTTACATCCTTTTGCCTCAGAAGATAGGACATATTTGAGTCATCTCTCTTTGAAACCGTAGGTTCAGATTTTGATTTTGTTCGAACCTTTAATTTCTATCCTAATCTGTCTACTGATAAGCCAAGATTAAACAGTTTGGAAAATCGAATTCACTATCCTATCAGCAGAAAATTTAAAGCTAATTAGTCAAGATTAGACAATTTGACTAACTAGAAGCGTGTTCTTTAGGAGTGGCATTTAAGCTTGCACACTTTCAGGTTTGTTTCTCTTTTTTGGTATGGGGCTATACCTTTCTTGGTTTGATAATTTGCCCTCTTTTCCTTCTTTTCATTATTTTTGTGTTTTTGTTTTTTAAAACTTTGAATGCAATGGTGGATGAAATATTTATAATGGAAAAAAGATAAAGAGGATTTTCGAAACACGACATGGATCAAGAGAAGTAATGTTTGAGCATCCTGTCATTGACAGGACCCCCAAACAATTCTACTCCATTCAACTCCTGCAGGAAAAATGCATTGTTACCAGAAGCTGAATGAATAGAGTAAGGGCCAAGCCAAAGGTTGTCAAATTTTCCATGCTTGCCCTTATTTTCCCTCCTTGAGTCCCATTTAAAAACTTTGTCCCCAATCTTGAAATTGCTGGCCTTTGTTCTTTTGTCAAAAAGCTTTTTAATGCTGTCCTGCTTCTGCAATGCTTTGCTATACACTTCCTCTCTAGTTTTATGAAGATGGATGGTATGATTTATTCTTATGATCATATCATTTTCTTCAGTCTGAAACGCTTGAATCAACTTCATCACTGGAACACCAAGGCTGTTTGGAAAAATTGCATCAGTGCCATACACAAGTTGGAAAGGTGACATGCCAATGGATTTCTTCAAAGCATGAACAAGATTTGTGTGCCAAGAATTTTTGTTGTCCTCCAACAGTTTCTTGATTATGTTCACTAAGCTTTTGTTTTAGGATTCTGCAAGTCCATTACCTTGAGGGTAATAGGCCGTGGAATGCCCCAATGTTATCTGATATCTGCGACAGAACTCAACCATCTTCTTTGATCCAAATGTTGCTGCATTATCAGTGATAATCTTGGTAGGACAGCCAAATCTGGAGAGCATGTTAGTCTCCATAAATTTTATGATAACTAAATCATTGGCCTGCCTACAAGGTATGGCTTCTATCCACTTAGTGAAATAGGCTGTGGTGGTGAGAATCCATCTATGCTGGGCAGAAGATGGGGGATGGATTTCTCCTATAAAGTCAAGTCCGCACTGTTGAAAAGGGGCTTCAACAATGATTGGATGCAAAGGGAGGGGTAGCAGTTTTCTTTTTCCTTCAAAAATTTGACACTTATGACAGGCTATGATCATTTTGTGTACATCATGGAAAAGAGTAGGCCAATAGAAACCAGCCCTCAAAATTTTGTTGGCTGTTGTCTTCCAGTACAAATGACCTCCACACTCTCCTTCATGGAATTGGTACTTAACCTTCTATGCATCAAACTCAGGCAAACATTTAAGCAATAGACCACTTGCATTTCTCCAATACAAACATTTATCTATAATGCAATAGTTTACAGCTTTCAATTTTAGGAACCTTGCCTTTGTTTTTGTCAAACCAGGAGGTGTATTCAAATTAAGCAGAACATAAAGAATATCAGCATACCAAGAGGAATTCACAAAATGGTTTTCAACAATGGGTGTTGAGATTTCCTCTTGATCATCTAAAGCATTAATCATATGAATATCAAGAACTTCACAATTTGATTCGGCCATTAATATGGCTAGACCTTGGCCTTTGAGGAGCTTAGTGGGTTTTATCTCTAAATCATACTCAAGGATGATAACAATTCACTTACCTCTCTTCCCATCTGGGTCCTGCGTTAGAATGTCTTTAACAACTGAGTTTGGGACAAAGGCAATGATGTGTGAGTGAAGGATGTATACTCTAAAGTCTTTCAGTGCTTTAACCAAAGCAAATGATTGCTTCTCCATAATATTATACTTCAAAGGGGCATCCCTCAATGCCTTGCTAAAGAATGCAATAGGCTACTCTTGTCCTTGTGGATTTTTCTGTAAAAGGACAACAACTATGGTATGTTCTGATGCAAACGAAAAAATATAAAAATCTTTTGAAAAATCAGGACTTATTAGAACCGGTGTTTTGGTTAACACTTGTTTCACCAGCTCAAAGGAATTCTTTGCTCCCAAGGTCCATTTTACCCCTTGCTCCTTCTTCAACATGTTTGTGATATTCCTAAGGAGCTCAACCAAGTTGGGGATGAACCTTCTAAAAAAGTTAATCTTTCCAATGAAAGATTGCAACTCCTTAATGTTCCGAGGATGAGAGATTTGCAATATGGCCTCAATCCTCTTTGGATCTATCTTTATACCCTCCTCAGAAATAATGTGCCCAAGAAGTTTACCTTCCTGGAGACCAAACAGTGTCTTCTTAGGGTTTAAAGATATCCCAAACTTTTTGCATTTCTTGAGGACTTTTCTTAAATGTTCTAAGTGCTGTTCATCTATTTTTGAAAACACAGTGACATCATCAAGATAGATAATGATGAAGAAGCCCAGTTCCTCCGAGAAAGCTATGTGCATGGCTCTTTCAAAGGTTTCTCCAGCATTCATTAGACCAAAGGGCATTTTCACATACATGAAAGTGCCCCATGGTGTAGTAAAAGTTGTCTTTAATTGATCAGCAGGGTGAACTAAAATCTGATTGTACCCTGAATAGCCATCAAGCAAAGAAAATCTTTTAGACCCTACCACCCTTTGTAAAATATGATCCATCTTGGGCAAGGTCTTAATGAAGCCATAAGTCTCTAAAGTCTATACAAAGCCTCGATTCCTCTCTGCTTTTCCCACGATACCAGATTAGATACCCATTCAGAATATCTAATAGGGACAATAATACCAGCTTCATACATCTTTTTAATCTCCTTCTCAACCAAAGGTAACTGAACAGGGTTTATTCTGCACAGTTTCTGTTTGAATGGTTTTTGGTTTTCTTTAAGGGGAATTTTGTGCTGTATTATTTCAGTGTCATAGGATTTAAGATCTTCGTAACTCCACGCAAAAACATTAGAAAACTCTTTAAACATCTCAATGTATTTGATTTTAATGTGAGCTGGTAAAGTCTTAGACAATTTAATCATTTTCGGTTTTTCCTTACTACCTATATTGCACTCCTCTACTTTAGTCTAAAAAGGTTCTAGTTTTGGTTTATTTGCTACATCATTAAAATTGAACAACTCTTCTAAAGGAGCTAGACCTTTAGGCAAACTTTCATCTTTAGAGTGCAGAGTTTCTAACTCCTCTGTTTCTGACTCTGCAATAATCTCTGTTTTGCTTCTAAGTTTGCTAGATAACAGGTTTATATTAGTAGGTTCAAGGGACGGTTCTTCTTCATCAAGGAAATTTTCTTCACTACAGTCTGTATCATAATCTGAGTCTGAACTGTGTATTTCAAATTCATTTCTAAATTGCATGAAGTCTTCTATTTGTTTGTCATTGTCAAACACCTGCCAATACTTCTCATTATCAGGCACAACTGGTCTAAATTTTATCTAAGTTGTGCAGTCTTTGGTGCTATATGGCATTAAACATGTCCTAGCTGCAAAGGCTAAATTGTGGGCCACAATATTTCTTTTTCTTGGGACAAAAAACAGTTTGGACTCCTAGAATGTTTTCAAAAGGTCCATGGCATCATTTTGGTAGGCTCTAAGTCTGGGATGATTTGCGTTGTATTCCCCATTGACTTGCCTAATGACTAACTCTGAATCCCCATACACATTGATTCTTCTGGCTCCTAACTTTTTCAATAGGTGCAAGCCTAAGAGAAGGGATTCATATTCTGCTATGTTATTAGAACACTGAAAGTTTAATTTGCAGGAAATGCTTTCTATGTGGTTGTTTTCAGTGTTAGTAATCCAAACACCTGCACCAACATTGTTCTTAGTGCAGGATCCATCAAAATACATACTCCATAGAGGACACTTCTTAGTTTCATCCTGGTTACTGTCCTCTTCAACTAACGTGCTCAAAGGTTGTTGTGGAAACTCCACACTTAGTTGTATTTGTTTTGATTCCCCAATATTTTCATTTGTTTGAGGGTTGTTTTCTTGATTGTCAATGTTTAGGAGCAAAGGACATCTGTCTTGTAGCTCAAGACCTTTTTTTTGTTTGCTAGATTTCGCAGGTTCATCAAACTGTTTAGACACACCTACATTGTGTTCCTCTTCGTCCCTGTTGGCCATTAATCCTGATAAAGTGACTTGTTCTCCAAGTGTTTCATCATTAAACATAATAAAATAATCAAGGCCTATATTTACAGAATACATGGGAGAGTTTTGTGGTTTGTCTTGACTTGTAACTGTGAACTTCATATGGGATTCCCTGTAAAGTCTTCTAGTTTGATTAAAAACGAGGATAGTCGCATAGGTCATGTCCATTTTCATAGTCCCTTGTAACTTAGCCCCCCAAGATCTTGATAATAACATTCCATACTTTGGGGGTACATCAGCCACAACAATATCCATGACTAAGAATTTGGCTGGAATTTGGGCTAAGTTAACACAGAGGTCTTTAATTAATCCTAAACATCTTACTCTGCTGGAATCAAAGGAGTAAAGGTCTTTGTAAGGTCTGGTGATTTCTAAACCTAGGCTCTCCATTACAGCTTTTGGCATTAAATTATGAGAAGCCCCGGAATCATGCATAACGTTGTGAAATTTTTTGTCATGAACATTTAAACTCACATAAAAGGGAGGAACAGGTCCCTCTTGATATCTACCTTCAATCTTAGGACCAAAAATCAACTCAGGTTGGTCATCATTAAGATTTACTGTGTCCTCATTTTCTTCTATTTTCAAAGCCTTCAAAATTTGGGTTCTATATACATGTTGGGCAGCTAACTCAGTCAAGGGAACAAGATTTTGATCTTTGAAATTTCCTGCTCCAGGCTGAAAGGAACTTGAATCTTTAAAGTGTTGGTTTCAGCCTTATTAGCTGTCAATCTATCAGCAATATCAGCTTGCTGATTTGTTTTATTTACACTTGAAAAAATTGTTTTTGCAGGAGTACTAGCTGGAGTGTTAGTACTGCTAATGTCTGCACTCTGATTTTCATTGTTTTGAGTGCTTTTGCCTTTCCCTGTATCAGAATTTACAGCCACTGTTTTTTCCTTTTGTTTAATCTTTTTAGGCTTGGTTGCAGTGCTGTTTTTCGAAGATTGGTCAGAGATTTTTTCGTTGGGGGGTTGTTGACTAGTTTTACTTCTAAGGTCGTATTCTCTTTGAGGCTCTATGATGACATTTTCCATGTCTTGATAAAAATTTTCAACATCATCTCTTTTGTCATCATAAGGTGTGTATAGACCTTGTTTTCTATCATAATGAATCTCAAAGTCATCATTGTCTACCCCCAACATGTTGATATCTTCTTCCTCTACTATTTCATCTGTTTCCTCAACCTCACTTACATAGTTTTGATGAAAGGGAGGAGTGATCTGCTGATCATCTTCCCTAGGTCTGTTTGGAGGTTGGTTCCTTCTAACATTCTGATTCTGGTTTCTAAATTGAGGAGCAACTTGGTTTTTATTTGCTTGTGCTCTCTTAATTATGCTCATCTCTTTTATCATCTCTTCCATCATTCTCTCCATTTTTGAGTTGGAAGTAGAAGGTGTGGATTCCTCTCTAAAGGACACTTTATTTTCAGTTTTCATTTTGGCTCTCTTCTCCATTAAGTTGACTTCCACAGACAGAGCACCTCTTCGCATATCTTCAAGAGTTGCAAAGTCTCTCTCTCTCAGCTGATAGGCCATCTCGGGGTCAAATCCTTTAGGAAACTTGTTTAAAGACTAGCCTTATGGAGGTTTTAGTTCCAGGGAAAGTGCATTATAAAAACTATTGAATCTAGTGCAATAAGCTTCCACACTTTCCCCAGTGTTTCTATGGAGGTTCTTATAATCAGAAAGGACTTGGAGAGGATTTTTCTTCACTTCCCATTTGTTTAAGAATGTTTGATGGAAGGCTTGGAGATCGTTAATACTATGGGGGGCTAAACCTTTGAACCATTTTCTTACTTCTCCCCCTAAGCTCCGAGCAAATAACCTAAGCTTGACAGAATCATCATCAATCTCATTTCTGTCAAAATAGTCATTCATTTTATCCATATGTTGTGATGCAGTTTTAGCATTGTTGGCATCATATAATGGAAATTTGGACTGATAGTCCTGTGGAAGATTGACTAATGGTACAGGAAGGAATAGGGGAGCATACCATGCAGCCATGGTAGGAGGTGGAGGTGGATTTACAAGAGGGACAGTGGGCTGAAGTGGAGTGGTTTGAACAATGGATGTAGGATGAACAGAAATGGATGGACCAGGAATAGACTGATGAGCTGATCTTGGATGAGAGACACCTAAGTTGTGAAGGAAATGTAAATCAGGAGGTGTGGTTTCTCTGCTACCAAGAGGTTCACTTGTCTCTGGGGATGAAAGTGAAAACTCACAGTCTAGCTGGATTATATCATCAAATGACCTAGTTCTAAATGGGTTTACTAAGTCAACTTGTGATTGTTGTAGAGCTGGAAGATTTTCAGGAACTGAACTAGCTCTCAAGGGTGATCTGAAAACAGTTGACAATTTAATCTTAGGAGACTTCCTAAGGATACCTTCTAGGTTATCAACTACTTCAGGGGGGTATGGGTCAGGGTAGGCCTAGTGTGAAACTTTATGGGAGCCACTATGTTGTGTTATTAGACCCAAATAAAGAAGAGAAGTTCAACCAGATATGACAATATTTGAATGGTTAACTAACCTGTTTACCTAAATTTCAATCCTACAGTCCTCTAACTGAGTTTAACTGATATTTAATGACAAGGGTTTCTTCCCAGTGGAGTTTTAAGGTCTGTTCAGGATTTTGGAGTCGCCAAGTGGAAATTTTTAGCTCTTTTCAGAGGTAAAAGTTTTTATGGTCCACCACCATGTTTATTGGATACCAATCCGAAATATTTTTTAGGTTTTTCTAAGTTATTTTTCAGTTGTATGATTTTTAAGAATATCCCAACTTTTTTTCAAAACTTAGATATGGTTATGAGACAAAGATAGTCTACTCTTATGGCTAAGCCAACTAATTTTTCAAGGTTAGATAAAGTCTAAAGAGAATCCTAGGGTTTACCTAGATTGTCATTGATTCAAACAAGTTTCATCATAAATACCATTGCTTGGTAGTGCTTGAAAAGGCCACTTTTTACTCACAAAATTTTATAAAGATGAAAAATGATTATGGGTTCAATCCCCAGTGGAGTTGCTAGAACTTTGGGGGATTTGTAATTTTAGCAGATTGGTAAGACTAAAACTGCAGAAGCAACATTGTTTCAACCAACTTTGGGATTCTAGGATCTAGCCCTCCTGAATCCGGAGAGGGATCTCTCCAATAAGTGCAAAGATGGATTTGTCTTTGAATTTTGGGGTTATGATATTAGGCTAGTTATGAAGGCCAAGGGTTTGTTTGTTTTTTGGATGGTTGAGCATGAAAATTACTTGAGGGGAAAGTTCTAAATGCAAAACAGTTTCAAAAGTGAGAAGTTGCAAGTGAATAGAACAGCTTAGGCTAAAAAGATAGATATAAAGTTGGTTTTTAGTCCATTGGGCTATGGTGTCATATCTGGGCTTTAATTGAACAAAAAAATCAAGAGAGATCCAAGGGGCAAGTCATCTATACCACAATATTATTGAGATTTAAAATGATGGAATGGAGACAATAAAGTGTTGGAGGGGTGGAAACTGATAATAATTTCACAAAGGATTTATAGTCAGTCCAAACAAGAAAAGCCTCTTAAGTAACTATTTAAAACCAACCAAGTGCAGGGCTAACCATTGACCTCTTGGGAAAGTTTGTATTAAAGCAACTTAATTGAAAAACAATCTAGTAATCCACATAATTACCTTCAGAAAGTGTGAAAACATATAAGAGAAACAAAGTGTAACTTAAGATCAGATAAAGTACTTTTAAACCTATTCTTCTTTCAGTCAACACCAAGGGAAACTCTCAGAATCTTCTTTTGGAGAAAAACTAGGACAAGGGCACACCATATCTTCCATAGTCATCTTTAATAAGCAAATAAGGAAAATAAATTTCAAGAACAAGGTTTAAAGCAAACAGTAGGACGAGGGAACTCCAGCATTCCTAACTGCTTAAACTGTATTAAATCATTCTTAAATGAACAAGTTAGAGGAAAAAATTGAGATAAATCTTTCAGTTAGAGAAGGTTACTGATATACAGTAGGTCCTAAATCTATAAATGCTGTCCTTTATCAGAGAATAGTGAAACAATATGACATACATAGAAGGAAAACAATCACAAAGAAAGAAGCACTTCACCAGTGGTATAGACCAGGATCCCAAGAAACAACTTGTTATTAATGTCAAACCAGTTACAGTCTTCAAGTCCAATGTTTCAGTTCAACAATCATCTTCACTATTCAACCTATCTAATCTATCACAAGCAGGGCTCCAAGGGCTAGAGAACACTATTTACAATTAGTAGTTTTTTCTCAAATATATTTCCAAGTTTTGCAACCAACCCCTCACTCATCTTCTGAAGAAGTATATATAGAAGAATGAGGAGGTGAGATCTAATAAAAGATCTCAATTACAATTAATACAGAGTTAATGGTTTCTTGGCCTTTGAGGGGCTCAACGAATAAAATTACATATGTATACTCTGTATTAAATGTTCTACATAAAGATTAAGCTCGGTGAGAGCTTTTTTTGACCTTTGAGGCTCGGTGTGATGTCGAGTTACTTTGCTGATATTTTGTCATTAAGTTTCCTTGCAGAAGTAACTTTCTGGCTATGCTGAGGCAAAAATTTTCATTCGATCAATAACTTCGGCCCTCGATTGAGTACTTTGAGGAACGGGTGGCACTATGGTAGCTGAGGAATCAATTTGCCCCAGATGGTGGTGGTGGAGGCATTCCTGCTTGATAAAACACTTTAGGTTTTCTGTAAACTGTGTTTTATTTGGGGATTAGGCTTTTGATAAACATCTTAGATGTAATCCCCGTGAAACTGTCTCTAATCCTCTGTTCTGATGCATTTTGGTCTTCGACACTGATACCCTTTGACTGTGTTAAATGCACGGTTTTATTGCTGATATGCAGGGCTGCGCAGAGATGAAATGACATCGATGCCTTATAAAACACTGATGATACGTGAGATTGAAAACCCCTGCGAATGATTTCCCTGATGAATCGAAGGCAAAAGGATCGTCACCCTCAGCCTACGAATTTTACTTAGTATGGCGGGAAAACATTAAACCCTGCAAAATACAAACAAAAGTTATAAAATCCTACGTATATAGTTTGACTGCTTCAAAGGATGTTTGGAAGGAGCGGGGCCGTTGGATGGCATCATCCAACGGTTAGGATTGATCGAGAGAGATCGTAGAACGGGTGGAAAATGATTGAATCTGAGCTGTCAATCGCGCAGAGATCGACGGTCGGGAGTGGAGGTTGAAAGTCGAACGGAGGGAATAGGGCGATGGAATATGGACCATCGATTTGCAGATCAGATCGACGGCGGAGATTAATTTAACGCCGTGCTGGGACCATGTTAAGCGTCGGGCACCTTCATCGAGCGACATCCGTTGGATGGGCGGCTTCAGATCAGACGGTCCACGGCGATATCGCTCAGCATCCTCATTCGAATGATAACGCGCAATGGAAGGCGGTTTTCCAAACAGTACAGGGGACGTGTGGCGGCAAGTGTATGGAATCGCTGGTCATCGAGAAAAAACCACCGTCCGCCGAAAAGCAGTGCGATAAAAACCACGCGGTTTTGGGCAACGACACATGGTTGGCGGGGTCCACCGGTTTTGATAGGTTCCGTACCGTCGGATTTGAAAATCAGATCGATGGTGGAGATTGCTTGAATTTCAGATCGGCAGAAAACCTTAGAGAAATAATAAAAACCAAAGTTTTGATAAATAACTTGAAATTTTGATATTTCGCGGGCGGAAAACGTAAGAAAATAGGGTTAGGCGTCCGATTGCGGGGCCGTTGGGCGCATGGAGAATGATATAACCGGGGGGTTAAAAGGGAAGGGGCTTATCACATATCGGAACTTCGGGCCCGTGCTTTTCAATCAACCCATTGTATTTTCTGCGATTGCGATTGCGCGATCGGTCTTTCAATATAAGGCTGATCGCATCGTAAGTCTTAACACAGCGCAAAACCTTGCGCAATTTGAGTTTGTGCGATGCGATAAACGCCTCGAGAGTTAGCGCTTGGTCCCAGGGTGTGGGCATATGATCAGAAGTAGGTAGAAACTTTAGCCCAAGGGGGCTTAAGCCCAATACATAAAAAACATGATTTTCATGGAGTTTTTCAAGGCTTTGAATGGAGTTGGGGGGTTTTGGTAAGGTTAAAGAGTGAGTCTTTAACTTTGCAAAGTGGTTTTCATGAAGGGAGGAAGAGGAATCATGAAAACAAAGGAGTTCTTATAGAAGAAAAAGGGGAGCACAGGAAGGTTAGCTTTGGGAGAGGGGGAAGGGGAAAAGGGTCCTTGCAGCAGTAATTTGGCTTGGAAATCAACAGGATTTCTAAGTGTAAGATGGGAATATCAGTGAAGTTTTGGACAGAGAAAAGGCAGGATGCCTTCAAGAGTCTTCAAGAGCCAACAAATTTTAGTAATGAAATTTGTTCCTTGAAGGCTCAAACAGTCTTAGCCACCTTTTGGTATAACAAATATTTATAGGTGGCTAACAACCTCTTGCATATGATTTGGCTCATATCTAAATATATCTCCTCTCTTATACCTCCTCCTTCCACTGGTCTTCACCATGTTTATATCTTCAATTTTTTTATAAAACCCTAGTTTGAAACAAGAAATGACAAGGGATTTTTTCTGCAAAACATGGCTAGAAGCGCAACAATTTGAGGGAAGGGAATGGAGGGGATGGGGGGTAGGAAAAATTATGAGAAAATTGTGGGAGGTAGCGACAGGTTTGAGGAACACAATGAAAGTGGAATTTTGCCAAAATGAGTGAGAAATAAGGGGAGGAAAAAGGAAAATACAAACTTGTACCATAAGCGCAACAACAAGTTGGGGTTTTCACGAAAATGATGAATATGAAGGAGTTTCAGTGTGGGGATTGATGGATAATGCGTGATGAGGGTAATAAAGGATATGTAAACTCAAAAACAAGGAAAATCCATTTCAATTGAATTTATAGACCATGGAAAGTATAAAAGACAACAAGAAAGTGGAGCAAAACCCTAGGGATAGATTTAAATCAGTTATCTAAGGAAAAGACTACATTTAGGGTTTGTTAAGATTGACTTACTTGTTTGATGTAGCTTTGAAGCAAATGAGATGAAAAATGAACCTTTCCTTCTTCCCTTTGGCCACGAACTGAAAATTGCAGCAACCTCCTGCAGAAACAAAATAAACTTTGAAAAAATAACTTGATGATGTGATTTGTACTGCAAAAATGTTTCTTTAATGAGAAATGATACATCTCCATGGATGTATATGTACCTTGATACTCTTGATGCACTTTATTCCCTAATTTTCTAACTCTCATGACACCTTACTAATTTTGGATGATGAATGAATTCAAATGGAAATATGATGACCACACACCAAAATTAATGAGTATGATTACTGACTATACCAACAAGATATTCATGATGCTTTCATGATCAACCTTATGAAACTATGAAATTTTCTTTTCGGATTTTTAATAATGACACTTGATGAAGGAATAATGACCTTTGGTGACTCAATGAATCATGAAACTTATTTCAAATTGACCTTGATGACCATGAAATATGATGTATTATGAGAGTAGCATTACACCTAGACAATGACTTAGGACCATTTGACAATCAAGAGACATGTAAAATTTAATTTTAAAATATTATAATTTGAACATAAGACTCTAACTACAGTGGAAAGAGTAAATTTGATCAATGTGACTATTGAACACTAACATTGGCTCCAATGGGGATGGTATCTCCTTTAGGAGGTGTCATGTAGAAATTTTAATACAAATTATGTATTGCCTAGATTCTCCTAAAATAAAAATTATATGCCACTTTTAAATATATAATCAATTCTACAAAAATTCTTGTGGAAATTTAAAACACGATCGCCAATTGCAAACACATGAAGAAAGATCAATCACACATAACACATATGTTTTTACCGGGAAAGCATAAAGATAAAAACCCCACTATCATATATTATTTATATATCATGGATCATGAAAAATTCTCATACTAAACTCTTATCCAAGAGCTATTTGTACAATATACAATGGTCTCACACTTTCATACAAAATTGGCAAATACATGCGCCAGTTTACTGCCTCCTGACAACCCGCCTCCACTGCGCAATCCTTGCTGATAACAATCCATAAAAGAATGATATCCTTCTTGCCTTGACTGTGAAATCATCATGGGAACATCCAATGAGTGTGTGGTTGCATGAGTTCATCCACTAATGTCACAAATGATAGTGAAAATATCCCTTTCACCTATCTGTCAACTGGTTCTCCAATGGATCTGACATGCATGTAGTTAACAATAGTATTTCTTTAGTTGCATGTCAGACCACTGATTGTGAATTAATTAAATAATTAATTCACAGATCTCTCACTAGTGTATGTTCAGCTACAACTATCACAACTGAGTTTAACTCACTTAACTGAGTTAAAGTATTTTAAAACTCACATAACTACACATCCAACTCTGTTACAACTTCAAATCACTCAGTTACAACTAAGTCCACTTGCTTGTCCCACCAACCAACCACTCAAATCGAAATCCACTTAGCTAACTGATATGAAACTTTAGTTAACTATTTCCAAGTGCTCATTGAGAATAGATTAATGTTTATTGTCCAATTATTATTAAGAGAGAATAATAATCGACATGCATTCTATATTTAGACATGCGATCTATAAATAGACTTCGCACATGCATCTAAAAATAGAATATCATCTATACATAGGATTTTCTCACCATTCTAAAAATATACTCCCGCTATAAATATAATTTTCTAACCATTCTAAAAATAAACTTACACCTAAAAATAGCCTGAGGCTCCATCCTAGTGTAGGTGCTTCATTTTCACTAGGATCATCATCCTGCTGAATCTCAACACTCCCTCTCAACAAGAAAGTGATTATCCTTCTCCATGATCCTGTCTCTATGGTATTCAAATTTTCTCTTGGTGAGCGCCTTTGCCAGAATATGTGCATCCTGATATTTCGTAGGAATGTACTGAAGCAACATGATCTTCCGCTGCACACAATATCTGATATGATGATACCGGATATCTATATGCTTAGATCTATCATGAAACACATGATTAATCGAGAGTTTAATGCAACTCTCATTATCACAATGAATCATTGTTCGATCTAAATGAGAACCAAGCAAACCAACCAGGATATTTCTCATCTAGATAGCCTCACATGTAGCTTGACTTGCTGCCATGTATTCCGCTTCCACTGAAATTAGTGAAATGGATGTCTATTTCCTGCTGTACCAAGAAAAAGTTGTATATCCGATACTCAAGAGGTCCCTGATGTGATTTTTTTGTCCATTGGGCTACTTTCCCAATCTGCATCCGTGAAGCCATGAAACTTCACCTCATCTGTCTGTCTATACCACAAGCCATACTTAGATGTGACCCTCAAGTATCTCAGGACATGCTTTCCCGCCTTACAAAAGAGCTTGGTAGGCTTAACCATCGCTTGACTAAGTTGGTTCACCACATAGCATATGTCTAGTCATGTATTCACTAAATACATTAGTGAACCCACTAACCGTCGATAGACAGTAAAATCCACTACCTCTCCAGATGTAGCATCCTCTTTCCTCCAGTTTCCTGGAAGAGGAGTATCCATGGGTTTGAAGCCATCCATGTGAAACTTACCCAGTATCTCCCTTCCATACTTGCCTTGAGACACAAAAATTTCACCATCTCGCTGCCATATTTCCAATCCAAGGAAATAATGAAGGAGGCCCATATCCTTAATATCAAACTCCTTTGCAAGGTCATCCTTGCATGAGTGTATCAGCTGCTCATCACCAGTCAATATTAAATCATCAACATAAAGAAAAATGATTAAAATATTACCCTCCACCACAATTTGGTATATTTTTTCATCTGCCTCACTCTTGGTGAAGCCAAGTCCAGTGAAATAGCTATCGATCCAAGTGTATCAAGCACAGGGTGCTTGTTTCAGCCCATAAAATGCTCTTTTGAGTCTGCACATATGCGACTCGCTGCTGAAGATCTCAAATACTTCAGGCTGCTCAATGTACACTTATTCCTCAATGATCCCATTGATAAATGCAGTCTTCACATCCATCTGATGAATGCACCAACCCATATGCGCTAAGAGAGCAAGGATGGTCCTTATGGAAGAATACCGTGTGACAGGTGAAAAGGTTTCTTCATAATCAATCCCCTCGATCTGTGAGAAGGCTCGGGCCACAAATCTGTTCTTTTATTTCTCAACACTCCCATCAAAAACTTGCTTTACCTTGTAGATCCATCTTGAACCTACCATTGATTTATCAAGCGGCCTTGGAAAAATTTCCCAAGCACTGTTTATGACAATGGATTCATACTCCACCATTGCATCTACCCATGTGGGCTCCTGCAATGCTTCCTGAAATGAAGATGGCTTAGTCATGATACATTTGATCATGAGAGCCATGTATCCAGTAAATCGGTCAGGATACTGTCTTTGTCTACGTTGTGAAGTAGGGGATCCTACAATCTGCACAGCATCAAGTTTCAGCCTATCAGCTTTTGTGGTACGCCTTCTGCCAGTTTTGATGTTTGGCTCTGCGTGAGTGGAATCCTCCACTCCATGAACCTCCTCTTGTGGCTGGTCCACATCTAGAGACTCATCTTTGGGTACTAACCGTTTCTCCTCCACATGCAAGTCTAGCTCCCTCTCAAGTGACAACCGCATGGATTTCCCCTCATCAAATTTTATATCCCGTCGCATAACAATCATCTCGCTGTTAGGAAAATACACACGATAATTATGGGGTGTTTCTGTGTACCCTAGAAATATCCCAACTTCAGCAGTCGGCTCCAACTTCTTCCTGGCGTTCTTGGTCACATGCACATAAACAGATGAGACAAAAATATTGAAGTGAGAAAAATTCGGTTTCTTACCAGTAAAATCTTCTTCAGGTGTTGTTGGGTGTGGAGCCTGATTATCTTGTTTATTTTGTATCATAGCATTGGAACCGTATACCTTAATGGGGTGGAAACTATGCCTATAATTAAACGTTGCCTAGGGGGTCCAGGGGGGGCAGCTGCGACTTTATGGAGCCCCCTCTGGCGGGGGGGTTCGGGGGCAGCGCCCCCCGAAGCTAAAAACAGATGTAAAATTGCCTTGTAAAAGTATAGTAATTTCTAGTCAATCTGGGCCATTCATTAGGCGGATGATCTAACGGTAGAAGTTATGTTTAGTTTAGGGTTTTTTTCCCTAGAAGACAGCCCCTCGCTTTTTATGAGGGTATTGTATTGCGGCTGTGTATGGTATGTGTATTCTCAGAGCGAGAAACAGATGGGGATACTGTGAGAGAGAATAAAGGATATTGCAATGGATCTGCTGTAGGTTGTGTCTCTTCATTTTGCTAGATAATAGAAAGGAAGGACTGGATGTTCGGGGTGGATGTAGCCCAAACTGGGTGAACCACGTATATATGTGTCTCTCTAGTTTTATGTGTTTTGTGTGCTTGTGTTTTCCGCATATTTTATGTGTTTCATTGCTCTGTTATATATTTAATTTTCTAACAGGTGTACTGATGCCAAGTACTCTATGAGGACAACGGTTTTGCACATAAACCGCAGTGTTGCATGCTTCCACCCACAAAAGCATTGGTAGGCCCTGATCATGCAACATCGCTCATGCTGCACCCATTGTTCTATTCTTCCTCTCTGCGACCCCATTTTTCTATGGTTTATGAGGTGCTATGAGTTCTCTTTGAACTTCTTCTTTGCTGCAGAAGTCTTTGAATTCATTAGAGATGTATTCTCCACCATTATCGCTCCTCAGAGCCTTCACTTTCTTCCCTGACTCTTTCTCCACCAATGCCTTAAACTCACAAAACTTTGAGAATGTTTGATCCTTCTTCTGCATGAATAAGATCCAACATTTACAGGAATAGTCATAAAAAAAACATAATACCTGTGTTTTGCTGTTGAAGAAACCGAGAATGTTCCACACACGTCTGTGTGAACTCTCTCTAGGATTTCCAAAGCACGGTTCTCTTTTTCATGAAAGGTGGACTTTACATACTTCCCCATGGTGAAACCATTGCACTGACCTAACTGAGAAAGTGTTCCCATTGGAAGTTCAATAGATATTTGCTACATGACTTTCAAGGCTCCATGATGAAGATGGCCCAATCGCCTGTGCCATAATTGGTCCTCATCCCAGCTCACCACTTTTTATGCTTTTCCCATCATGGAAACACAACCATCTACCTCCAGCTTGTAGATATTCTTAACTCAAATTCCTATCCTCTTGGCTTGACCCATTGTTTTATGTTGCAGGAAAGATTTTCCATCGCTGAAAACACGTTATAGCCTTTGTCCTCCAACATCGCGACTGAGACCAAGTTTTTCTTTAGACCTGGAACATGCATAACATATTTAAAATGAAAAGGTTTACCTGACTCCCTCTCAAAGGTAATGGTACCAATTATAGTCACACTGTATCGTCCATCGTTGCCCATCTCTATATGCATTTGGATATCTTTCTCCTCCAAGTCACTGAAAATATCCTTATCTCCGTTCATGTGGAAGGAAGCACCACTATCAAGATACCACACCCATCCCATTGCACTTGATACCAAGCATGTGATCACATAGAAATCAAGTTCAAATTGCGATGCAAGGGCCTCACCAGCTGCAGCTCCAAAAACCTTCTTGTTCTTCTCCTTTTGTGGGCAGTTAGTGGTTAGATGCCCATGTTCGTGACCATGAAAACATTTCACATTAGAAAATTCCATATTCTTGCCTTTAGACTCGTATTTTGAATGGAATTTCTTCCCCTTCCATTTCCTTGCCTTGGCAGCCAAAGCACAATCCTCTTCATCATCATGCTTTGATGAAGAGCCATCTCTGGTGTTCCGCCTAAAATCCTCTTGCACTAGATCTGACCATAGTCGTTCCTAATCCTGCAGTTTTTCCCAAGAGATCCAAGCTCACCAAATCATCATCAACAAAAGTGATTCCCACACTCCCCAGTTCATCCCGAAATTGGACAAACTTCGTGAGATACTTTGGAATATTGTCTCCATTATCCATCTTGATCTTTCTAAGTTTATCCTTCAGTGCCAATTTCCTATGGTCGCTGCTGCTTTGGAAAAGATCCATCAAAGACTTCCACATAACATATGGAGTCACTTTCCCATGAAGGCTTGATACAATGTGGTCTCGCAGACTTTTCAATATAATCCTTCTAGTCTTCGCTACTTTATTTTTCCATGCATCAAGTAATGCAACATCCGTCGAAGTGGGGTTAGGAACATCACTTTTGATGAATTCCTTCAAGCCATTATCTTCAAGCGCCACCTCCATCCTGTCCTTCTAGGTAATGTAGTTCGAGCTTCCCTCAAGTGCATAATCAAGCCGCAAGCCATTGAAAGCCATTTCAATGTTTACTCAACTGTTGCACCAAGAAATTCTTGGAGCAAATTCGAATTGTTTCCACCAAAAAACTAAGCTACTGCTTCAAAATTGCAATATTATTTGCTATAATAACAAGTAGAAATTTTAATACAAATTATGTATTGTCTAGATTCTCCTGATCTAACAATTATATGCCATTTTTAAATACATAATCACTTCTACAAAAATTCTTGCGGAAATTTAAAACACGATCGCCAATTGCAAACACATGAAGAAAGATCAATCACACATAACACATATGTTTTTAATGAGAAAGCATAAAGCTAAAAACCCCACTATCATATATTATGTATATATCATGGATCGTGAAACAATATCATACAAAACTCTAATCCAAGAGCTCTCAGTACAATATACAATCGTCTCACACTGTCACACAAAAATTGGCAAATACATGCGCGAATTTACATCCTCCTGACAACATGCCTCCACTGTGCAATCCATGCTGATAACAATCCCTAAAAGAATGAGATCCTCATGGGCACATCCAATGTGTTTGTGGTTGCATGAGTGCACCTACTAATGTCAAAACTGATAGTCAAACTGACCCTTTCACCTATCTCTTAGCTGGGTCTCCACTGGATCTGACCTGCGTGTAGTTAACAATAGTATTTCTTCAGTTGCATGTGAGACCATTCATTTTGAATTAATTAAATAATTAATTCAGTGATATCTCACTAGTGTATGTTCAGCTACAAGTAGCACAACTGAGTTTAACTCACTTAACTGAGTTAAACTATTTTACAACTCAAATAATACACATCCAACTCTGTTACAACTTTGAATCACTCAGTTACAACTAAGTCCACTATTTCCAAGTGATCATTGAGAATAAATTAATGTTTATTGTCCAATTATTATTAAGAGATAATAATAATCGACATGCATTCGATATTTAGACATGCGATCTATAAATAGACTTCGCACATGCATCTAAAAATAAAATATCATCTATACATAGAATTTGCTAACCATTCTAAAAAAAGACTCTAGCTATAAATAGAATTTTCTCACCATTCTAAAAATAGACTTAGACCTAAAAATAGCTCGAGGCTCCATCCTAGTGTAGGTGCTTCATTTTCACTAGGATCGTCATCTTTTTGAATCTCAACATGTCAAGAACACCGTAGAATAGGTAGCCTTGTTCATTGGGCAATGGAGTCACTGTAGCTACAATCTTCAAACCGAATCAAATAAAATTGAAAACTGAACTGTATGTAGTCACCTGCAAAATCTACTCGAAATTGACATTGAAAAAGATTGTAATATTCCAAAATTAGCATGCAGCTAATTGGAATATTAATTTTTGTCTTTTACACCTAGGAGATTGAATAAATGGGTAAGGAGGCCCATGAACAATAAAATATGAATAAAATCCCTCATAGTATGAAAAGGGATCATAATTGGAGCTGGATTTCACACCCTCATGTGTGAAAAGGGACCTTTGCATGTGGACAAGGTCAAGTTTGACCAAGTCAACAGTGCTGGGATAAGAGGTGGAGCTCACTTGGAGAGACATCACAGTATGAATGGGAGGAGGTTTCTTTGGTGAAGGATACCCTAATGAGTGGGACCCATGGTGAGAGGGCTTTCACTTGTTTAAAAGGAGGTCAAGGCAGCCATTGTTATTCATGATTTGGATTATTGATTGCATTATTTGTTTAGACTTTGTGCATTCTCCTGCTGTTTAGAGGAGTTGCAGTGCTGCTTAGCACAAGGCATTCCTATTTAGGAATTCCTTCTCCTTTCAAGAGAGGCCTCTTGTAGGAGCTTTCTCTTCATTTCTCCACATTCAGGCTTAAGGCCAAGCATCCTGCTTTAGCTACAACGTCCTGTAGCAGGAAACGCTGTGTTGCAGGGTGTTGTAGTGGAGGTTACTGAACACCACTTCCTGTGCTTATTTTTCAGAGGAGGAATCCTTCTTTCCTTTGGAGGATCAGTTAGGAAGATCTCTGAGCATATTTCACCATCTTTGGCACCAGGCCAACCATTTCCATGATCTACAGTGCAGTCCCTCTCTTAGACTGCGTTATTTTCAGTGTGTATCTGCAGTGAGGGTTTGCAATATTGTTTGGAGGGTCAGATCTTCAGTGTTAGGATCAAACTTTCACTTGGAATATATATTGGATGAGGCCTATTCAACTTGTGCATCATTTGCAGCCGTCTCTATCCAGTTCTTGAGTTGCAGCTGCTACTCAGCCCTGCTACTCTGACATTATTTCCATTTTGTATATTTCAGGAAATCCTTCTAGGATTGTCTTGAGATTGTTTCTAGGGGTTTAGAGCTTTTCTCCCCCACTTATTTGATCTATAAATTTCCATATATATATATATGTATTGAAATTATTTTTGTAGCAGTGCCTCCTATAAACTGCGCAGTCATAGCCTTGGGCTTTCTATATGTAGCAGTGTTCTTCATTTTCTTGTACATGTTCTATTGAGGCTTGCATTGCCTATCTTGAGTGATCATTACCTCAAGGATTTGTATACTTTTTTCTGCTATGATCTAATATGATGGCTATTTGGATCTTCTGGCATTCTATGTGTTAATGTATCACTGCTACTCCATTATTGTGTTTACATATTATTGTATCTCCAATCTTCGGATATTATAAGATATTCCAAACCTTGTAGATTTTCCCTATTTTGGAATATTACAGTGGTATCATATCATCATCTTGGCTCAACCTGTGAGTTTCAGCCAAAGAATATAGAATAATATCAGAAGGATGAGATTACTCTCATCACTTTTCAGACTTAAAAAGAACCTCTCCAAGGAGGAGGATAAAATAGAAGAGGAAGGTCCATGCACTTCCTATTCTCATGAAGAAGAAGAAAGAAATCATGAGAGATACTTGGATCATTAGATTCTAATTAAATACCTTGTTGAGTACAAATCTCAACCTAGAGCCTTCAAGGAGACTCTAGCTCTCCCACAATTCATTCAGTTGAAGGAGGAGAGGAGGCCCTGTAGTAGAGAGGAAATCAAAGGCAATAAATTCCTATTGTCTACATTTGATGGGTCATCTACAACAAGATCTTGGGAAACGAAGCTTGAGGAATTATTCCTACTACATCCAGTGGTAGAGAGGGAGGCAGTAGAAGTTGTAGCGCTGCACTTGGAGGGTGAAGCAAATGTTTGGTGGTTTAGCCACTTGAGCCATGCAAGGGTGAATAATTTTGCAGAGTTCACTCAAAGGTTGATTAGAACCTTTGATAGATAAATATCAGAAGAGGAAAAGCCCACACCACCATGGAAGGAGACTTTTAACAACACTGTCACAGCCTTGGAAGAGCAGCCTTCTACATCTATAGCTGGGGTAGCCATTACATTGGGGGAAAGAACTATTGTAGCCATATAAGGAGTTCCCAGGTTCCATCAAGATATGAATGAAGTTCCACTTTCTATTTCAGCAAAATTTTTAAAGGATTATGGAAATTCTTCTTTATCTGACCAAGAATCAAGACACATTGCTAATCTAGAGAAACATGATTGCACTGCACTGTGAAAATGGTTCAAGGAGGTGGAGCATCATCATCCTCATACATCTTTGTTGAGTTGCACACAACCTTTGAGGTTGGGGTGTGAAATTTTGGAAGATGAAATAAACCATGACACTCCTATGAAAACTATATGACCATCCTTGATTTGGAGAATGAGGCAGCCACTACATCATTGGAGAGATTAACAGCGCTGTCAAACAATATTGGTGGAGAGATTCTGCCTTCATCACACTTGGATCCTTATGGGATCAAAATGGTCATGGGTAAGAGATATTCTCTAGGATATCTCCAAGGAGATGCATTTAAAACTCCCATGGAATGCAAAGAGAAAGATTTGATTTGGGAGGATGTTAGCCCTAATGGGAGGAGTACCAAGAGAAAGAATGGTAGGAGACATCCAAAAGTGGTTGACTGGATGTGGATGAGGAGCAAGAGGCTGGTAAGCCACTTGAAAATATATGACATGTCGAGAACACCGTAGACTAGGTAGCCTTGTTCATTGGGAAATGGAGTCACTGTAGCTACAATCTTCAAATTGAATCAAATCAAATTGAAAACTGAACTGTACGTAGTCACCTGCAAAATCTACTTGAAATTGACACTGAAAAAGATCGTAATATTCCAAAATTAGCATGCAGCTAATTGGAATATTGATTTTTGTCTTTTACACCTAGGAGATTGAAAAAATGGGTAAGGATGCCCATGAACAATAAAATATGAATAAAATCCCTCATAGTATGAAAAGGGATCATCATTGGATCTAGATTTCACACCCTCATGTGTGAAAAGGGACCTTTGCATGTGGACAAGGTCAAGTTTTACCAAGTCAACAACGTTGGGATAAGAGGTGGAGCTCACTTGGAGAGACAACGCAGTATGAATGGGAGGAGGTTTCTTTGGTGAAGGAAACCATAATGAGTGGGACCCATGGTGAGATGGCTTTCACTTGTTTAAAAGGACGGCAAGGCAGCCATTTTTATTCATGATTTGGATTATGGATTTCATTGCCTATTTAGACTTTGTGCATTCTCCTACTGTTTAGCAAAGTTGCAGTGCTGCTTAGCAAAAGGCATTCCTGTTTAGGAATTCCTTCGCATTTCAAGAGAGGCCTCTTGTAGGAGCTTTCTATTCATTTCTCCACATTCAGGCTTAAGGCCAAGCATCCTCCTTTAGCTACAACGTTATTCCTATAGCAGGAAACGTTGTGTTGCAGGGTGTTGTAGTGGAGGTTACTGAACACCACTTCCTGTGCTTATTTTTCAGAGGAGGAACCCTTCTTTCCTTCGGAGGATCAATTAGGAAGATATCTGAGCATATTTCACCATATTTGGCACCAGGCCAACCATTTCCATGATCTACAACGCAGTCCCTCTCTTAGACTGCGTTATTTTCAGTGTGTATCTGCAGTGAGGGTTTGCAGTATTGTTTGGAGGGTCAGATCTTCAGTGTTAGGATCAAACTTTCACTTGGAATATCTATTGGATGAGGCCTATTCAACTTGTGCATCATCTGCAGCCGTCTCTATCTAGTTCTTGAGTTGCAGCTGCTACTCAGCCCTGCTACTCTGACATTTTTTCCATTTTGTATATTTCAGGAAATCCTTCTAGGATTGTCTTGAGATTGTTTCTAGGGGTTTAGAGCTTTGCTCCCCCACTTATTTGATCTATAAATTTCCATATATATGTATTGACATTATTTTTGTAGCAGTGCCTCCTATAAACTGCGCAGTCATAGCCTTGGGCTTTCTATATGTAGCAGTGTTCTTCATTTTCTTATACATGTTCTATTGAGGCTTGCATTTCCTAGCTTGAGTGATCATTACCTTAAGGATTTGTATACATTTTTCTACTATGATCTAATATGATGGATATTTGGATCTTCTGGCATTATATGTGTTAATGTATTACTGCTACTCCATTATTTTGTTTACATAGAGTTGTATCTCCAATCTTGGGATATTATAAGAGATTCCCAACCTTGTAGATTTTCCCTCTTTTGGGATATTACAAATATGCTTAGAATGTTAAGCTTATTAATCACACATTTCTTTCTCTAATTTTCTGAAAATATTTTCTCAATCAGTTGATACATAATTTCCAGTGCAGCCATGAAAGTAAATGGCTATCTAATTTCTTTTTCCTCCTACATTCTTCAAAGGAAAAGTGTTGCGGTAATGAATACCCCAACTGAAAACTGAACCCAATCTCTGTGTTGGAAAAGAAAACAAACCTGATATCCACTAATGATTTCAATAGATTTTCAAATGGATCTTCCAAAACATAGAGTAACTCTTCTTGTTGTTCAATATCTTCAGGCTCTTTAGTAGAAACTTCATAAATATTTGTAAATGAAAAACCATCAATCTGGCTATTTTCAAATCTTCATTATTCTCATCCAAATGACAAGGTTTTGGATGCTCATGGAAAAATTTAAATGGAGAAATCACTTTTTGTGCAGGTAAATCCCCTTTGCGGACAAAGGTTATCCCTCTAGCCCTAGAGTGGGTCTAGCAACAAGGGAACATGCTAATCCTTCGACTCCTAGTTTATGAATGAAACAAAGTTGGGATAGATGACCTACCTTTGTTCCAACGCTCTCGTCGTAGCTCATGGCAACGATCTCTTGATCTTCGTCTTCACACATCGCGGTCCTTTAGCAGTAATATCCGTGTACCTACGCAAGGATTAGAGAACGATGACAACATATGAAAACATATTTTCATTCATAACTATTCAATTGGTCAAGGAGAATCAAACTTATTTCATAGGATTAAACATATCAAACGCAAAATGGGAACCAAAAAACCAGTCATGTATTAATAAGTAGAGAGAAGAAGTTTACAACCAAAAGAGCCTTGACGTTGGAGCCTCCTTCGACGGGTCCAGTCAAACGTGTCTCAAGCATTCGTCGGGGATTAGACTTAGTGAAGAAATGAGTCTAGAATCTCTCTTGACAATGGATTCCTCTCTGCTTTACTCTCACACCAGCTATAGTAAGGATTGTTCATCTAGCTACAACTATGTGAGAAGGGTGTATTTATAGGAGAGGAGGAGGTGGTTTGGGATTCCACATAAGGTAGAAGGGAGGCCTTATCCTTTGGGGATTCGCTCAAATGTAGGAAACAAGAAGCCAAAGGAAGGACTTCGACGTTATTCAGTTGAAAAAAACATGATGACTCTGCTCATGAAGTTATTGGGAATGGAAACTTCGCTTCTATTTTAAAAACTTTCCAAAAATAGCTTGACGCGGGCAGTTGACTGAGACAAAGTGCCAATGGGCGCGAGGCCATAACTTCCTACCAGCACCGACCCAAAATCATGTGTTTTTGAGAGCACGTTCTAGGAATAGTCAACATAGGAAATGTTATTCTCATGGCAAGGGATGCAATGACACGTTTTGCAAGGTATGAAAATACACAAAATTCATTGAAATAGGCCTCCAATGTTCAGGATGGGGATTACAACGACGATGAAAAAATGTTGTGTAACAGATGCCCCCTAAAGCACGAGGTCCGAGAGAGAGGGAGGAGTGAAGTGCTTTACGAGAACGCATTCAAACCAAACACCTCCATCATAAGACCTACAGGTACAAGTACAACTGATATCCCCGATACATGAATATGTGGCATGGGCACAATCATCCATAAAAGAGTACATATAAAAACAGGATTCGAGGTATGGATGTAGCCATCCAACAAGAAGGATCAAGAAATAGACTCAGGTATGGTCGCAGCCATCCAATCAAAAGAGTCATGCATATAAACCAAAACATCGTAGCCTAGATTTTATCAGACAAAAACCAGGGTCTTACGCTCCATATCGAACCGAACAAGTACATATTCAAGCATGCCAATAAGTGAGATGAAGTCGATCATGCAAGAAAGTCACACGAGTACTAGCCAATGATGAAAGCTATTAACAGGCACGAGAGAAACCACTAATAATGACAATGGCTCTCAAGGTACAACTAGTATAATCTACAAAATGTGAACAGTGATCTGGCGTTGAAAATTCACGGAATCACTCGATCGAAGTCCAATGATGAGGACCTGTCATCGAATGCAAAGAACTTGCCATTGAGGCATGAAAGCTCCAAGGTATCGGAAGGGAGTCTCTAGATCCGCTTCCTAGATAATGAGCTGAAGTCGACAGGAAGTGACCTGGTCGAAGGAGGGCTATAATTTTTCCCACATCATCAAAACGAGACAAAAGAGTAAGATGATAGTGAATCATGATCGCAAAGAGGACCAAAGTTTGAAAACTACAAAAGGAAACTTCTCCTGAACATATCGGCGACACAACTCCGGAATTTGGAAGTATTTTACATCAAGGGATATGATGTCATGATGATGTGGAAAAGAGAATATGAGAGGCCAAAATAGACTACCCAAACCCATGGAGGAAAAAAGGATGAAACGAGATGTCCCCAACCCGAAACAAATGCAAATGAGTGTCATGTTCAAGAGCGACATACTGCTAACACGACTAAGAACTGGTTCCATTTCCCCCCACCATTACTGGCGAGTACCCCAATTATTTTTTGGAAAGAAGCTTGAAGGGGATATGATATGCTTGTCATATAAGTTTTTCCTTCGGAAAAATCCATCCTAGTACATTTTACTAGCCCTAGGAAGGAGGAAATCAGTTACGTCATGGTGACGGTTTCTGATGTCATGTATGTTTAACGAGTCTGACAAAGGAATAACTCAACATATTTTCATGTTTAGAGAGTTTGAAAATAAGAAGGAAAGAAAACTCTAGAAAGTCCCTTTTCGTAGGTAGTATCACAGATCCGAAAAGGTAGAAAACTATGTCTGAGAGATCCTCTTAGTCGCGATAGGCTAAGGTATACATTTTTCGTAAATAATCTATCCTTGCCCGAAAAAGGGGTAAATTTATACTGGGTAGATATTGTTTCATAGCCTTTAACAAGTTCAAAATGAAAAGAGTCTCGACAATCTTTTCAGTTTTCGAGAGTCAGAAAAGATCTGAATGATGACTCCAAGAGGTGACTTTTTCGTGTTTTTACTGAGTCCTAAAAAGTGTAAAATACAACTCGTCACTTCATCATTGTCACGTTGAGGACCTGTTGCTACACAAGAGATGCACATAAAACCCATTTTTTGAGATAAAATAGCAAAATAATCAAAAAATGTGCTAAAAAACCTAAATAGGGTTCCGAAAAGTTTATAAAATGCCAAAATTAGTAAAAACAAATTACTTTTCACTTTTACCTCTTGTGAGCACTTTTTACCCTTTTTCACTGTGGTTTTGCGAAGCTAATAGTGGAAAATTCAGAAGGCCAATCGTTAATTCATCTTTTCCAGGTAAGAGCTCATGTCCTTTCTTTCATTTTGATATAAATTTCATTGCCTGCAATCCATTTTTTAAATATCTAGAGTTGTTTTTGTGTAAATTAGGGCGCGAGTTTTGGGCACGGACTCATGCCAACCTGCCTTGAATCCAAATGGGGGCGCACCAGTTGGCGTTTATGTTTTTGAAGCAATCGCGCCAACCACTGCCACAAATTTTAAGCTTGGAATTCAACTAATTGGCCCATTTAAAACACTCAAATATCAAATAATTTGACTAATGACAACCACATTGATGCTTTTGTAGGTGTGAAAGAGAAAAATGGTGATAGAATGGAAGGAGAGAGAACACAGTGAAGAAGATGAGCAAGCCTTGGGAAATGTAAGATGCATGGATGCTATCAGGGATTGGGGCTGAAAAAATTCTTCATGGCACCATGTTTCCGAGCTCAACCAGAGCTATTATAGTACTAGATTAGTGTATGGGACATTGATCGGGAAAGATTCCTAATCCACGATCAGGAACTAGAGATTGAAGTCTCGGATGTTTACTTCCTAACTGGATTGTCACAGAGGGGGGAAGTACCAATCCTGATAGGTACCTGGCCCACAATTGGAAACATGAGCATGATCATTGACAGTGTGTGCCGAGGGGAAAGGAAAGGGTCCAAAAGTGGAAATGTGGATATCCAAAATATTCCTGATTTGGAATTAAAAGTAGTGCTACACAAAATCACGCGAGCTGCTAGATCTCAGGATTCGCATGAGGCCACAAAAACACAGTTACTTCTTGCAGTAGATTGTATGGAACCAACTCTCTACAACTAGGCAGAGGCAGTAACAGTCAATATGAAATTCCATTTGACAAAATGAAGGAATGGGAAGATGAAATAGTTCGGATACGGGTCCATCCTGGTACAATTCATCTTGGAATGGTTACCAATTGAAGTGATAGTTCCTTCACCACTAGCCCAGGAGCCACAGATGGTCCGTTGGGCGGTATTGATGCCAAGATTAGGAGGCAGTCAACAGATGTCCTAGAGACTGAAGTTCTTTGAGTGGCTCCGGCGACAACTGATTGTCATGGAGGACTGGCCTTATTCTGGCACCGACTTCATAGGTGATCCAGATCTACCACTCCCAACAGGAAAGGATTGGGATGAAACATTGGGTAAGACTCATTTTTTGATTTTGATGAGTATTATGATTTTTTTGATTATGTATTTTCTGATGTTAGTCCATGTATTTGTATATGTTGGCCCAGAAAGACCTGGAGGAATGTCTCCAATAGCACAGATAATTCCTCATGATTTTGATGTGGCCCCTCATGGCTAGGGAAGCGAGGAGGAGAAAATCATACACAACCTAGAGGGACTCTCCAGTGGAATCTTTGACTATGTGAGATTTGATGAAATTCCTCGCATGTACTAGAGACACACTGCGGGGGTGTCGAACTGTGTTCACCTCTTATTGAGGCGACTAGTGCGGGAAGTGACATGCTACCATGAGCATCACGCCGACTAGACACCTAGGAATTTATTTCTGCATATATTTTTTGAATGACATGATGTCTTAGGATGTAACCAAAACATACATATTTTTTGAACTTATGATGCACGTGGATGAAAACACTCGATATATATATATATATATATATATATATATATATATATATATATATATATATATATATATATGCATATTTTCCTGTATGAATCTTATCATGTGATGATGATGTTTTACAAATTATGCAAATTTATATCTAATATGATGCAACCTAAGCTGCGTAAACCCACACTTTATTTTATAAAATGTATGTTTTAACTTTAAACCTAGGATAAGCGGAACTCTATCTCCTGTAAATTTGCTGTGGTTATTAACTCATATACTTATCCGCTTAATTAAAACATTTATCTATGCTTCTGACTATGGTTTTGAAAAATATGTTGACATATATATATAATCCCTGCTTAAATGAAATTCTTACCTAAACCCAAATGCAAACATATATTATATCTAGGTCCACACTATTAACCATACACCTTTTTCCTCGCCGATCTGTCTGCGCCCAGTCATCCGACGGTAATCGCACGCCTATGCATACAACAATTGACCACTTGATAACTTGCGATATGGGTGGTTTTGACCTTCAAATCAATACTACGTGTCACCCTCTAACCACTATCACATTCTCTTAAGGATTACCACTTACCCCTTTCAATCTGTGCGATAAACCCTTAGTGGTTTTTAAACCATTTCTCCATTCCTCTGCGCCATCAATTCATGTTTTCTGCCTTCAATCAACTCATGGTTCTGAACAGAACTAGATTCCAACCTGAATATGGACTTCCACAATGATTAAGCCAATTTCAAAATATGATATTTTGCAAACATAGATCTCTACAATATTTCTGTCACTGTTCCATTGAATGATCAGATAGTTTTAATGATTCACCATTGACCTATTCTACATGTCCAATCTTCTGTTGCATAACTAGACCAGAAACACTATCCTTAAATCAATATCGACGTTGTTCTTCTCTTAAGTTTTAAAACTTATATTTCTCACCTGTATATGCATATGATGCATATGGTTCCAAGTCCGATCTATGGCTCTACAAAGTATACTCAAGATATCGATTTGAAGGGTCACTTTCTTTTCTGTGTCATCGATCCATTATGTGATCGATGAATAAGATTTGACACACACAATTTCACACAGGATTCAACTATAAATGAATGTTCGATCTCTTTAAAACACATGGATTCATAAATCCTGTAGTTTGAATACACAATGATATAAATTCCATTGATTCTGCCCGATTTCACCTGCACACATATATACGGTGCCAAACTCTGATTCATCACATGAAATTATGAATTGAATTACTCAATGCATACTTAATAACTCAGAAATAAAATCTCTCTATATATAACCAAATATTTACATAGGTTATTCTCTCTGGCCTGATTTTATAATCATCAGCCTCTTCACCTATTCACTGGCCCATAGGATTTTCAATCCAAATCTCTCTAAATCCTTTTTTTTTCTATGCCTTTGAGGCTTACAATTTATAAAAATGGAGTCTCCAACCAATTCTGGTCTAGATCCATAACTTTCTCAACAAATTCCTCGGATTCCTCTAAGTACTAAAATCTCTTATTTATCCCTAAGGATCCTCTCTAATCCACAAAATCATGAAACCAATTCCTAATTTAGGATTTACAATCAATTCTCAAATCTCTCATTCCATATGGAATCTCAACTATCCTAATTCTCTCGTGTTCTCCAACATTCAAAAACATTTACAAATTCCTCTCAATAATCAATTAATTCCTATTCTAAATGTCTCACTTAATTCAGTCAAGATATTAGAATTAATACATAGGAAACCAACTTCCTTGAAAGCACAAGACCCCTATGTATATTAAAATACAAAGAATTTTCTGAGCCTAATGCTCCTGCATCAGAATCCCAAGGTTGAAAATAATCATGATATCCCAATCATGTTCTTTTAATCTTTGTCTTCCTGGATACCATACCTTGTTCTGTAATTTATCTTTTGTTGCTGCTTTTGTTTTGTTGATTTTCTCCGGGTATCAACACTTTATGTTGCTTTGCTCCACTAGATATTCTTTTACAATTTGCTACTGTCTTTCTCTTGCTGTTGCTTCTTTGTTTTCCTGCTGCTGTCTTCTTCTGAGACACTTTCATCATTACCCTTCTTATCAGTTCAATTTATTTGTCTAGTATATCTTCTAACTGTTGATTACTTTCACCTCTTGATTGCTGAACTTTTATTCTTACTTCCGCCCTTTCATCCTTACCCTCTTGTTTACTGCAATTGATAAATTCTTCCTGATTGTCACTTATGACACTTTCTTTGTCTTCTTTCTTCAACAATTCCTTGGACTGGTACATAGTCTTCCATTTATTACTATCTCCTCCTCTTTGTTTTAGTCTGTTATCCTGGACCAAACATTCTTTAGTCTTTTCAACAGTACCTGCAATCATAAACCAATTATCCGAATTAAAATTATAAGGCTTCATTGCCTTTTCTTCCTTTTGAAACATCTCAATATACTGCTTCAAATTCTTCAAGGAACTCTCGAGACTATTAGCTAGTCTATCTTCCACATCATCCATTTCAAGGATTTCTCTTTGCTCTGGTTCATAATAATGAACTTTTTCATTCTCATCCAGATCTAAATTTACAACCTGAACATTTATTCTTTGTTTTTCTAGCCTCTTCTCCAAAATACTTAACTCATGCCACACACCTGTCATCTCATTTGAAAAAATATTTGTAAAATCCTAGCTATCTTCTTCTTTGTCACAAGTCAAGTTTCCTGGTGATACTAACTCTTCATTCTTCATTAGAATATACTTCTGATCCTCCATCTCTGTGACAGTTTTAGATGTCTGTCCATCACTCTTCCTTTGGGTATTTAAAAACATCAATTTCTCTTTGTCATTACCAATAAAAAATTCCTCATCATAAGACATAACTATTTCACCTCCACCGAAACAATTTCTTTCGTTGAACAAGGAATTTATGAACTCATTTTGTTGCAATAAGTCAACTTGATATTCATATAAAAGACAATCACCATCATTTTTTTGGGAAACTTTCAGCCTCATTCAATATAGTTCCATAAGATGGTTTGTCTTCTGCAATACCTGCATTCACACACAACTTGTTAGTTTTAAAACATAAGACCTTATGGCCTCATTTGATGATTTAATCACCAAATCCTCATGCTGTTCCAAATCCTCTATATATTTTAGAAATTTTTCAATGGTCTTCTCTTCAATCCCCTTAAGCATTTCAATTGGTTGCTTGATATCCTTCTCCACTTCTTCATACTTTTGGCCATCATCATGTGTTAAAATTCCTCTGATTTCAGTATTTGCAATATGTTGAAAATTAAAACTTTTCCCCAACTGTGTATGGACATTTACATGAGATCTGGTTATCCCATCTTATTCTGCCTTTATGACAATATCAATAGTTTGTACTTATTCAAATGTTCTACCTGTAAACATACACAAATGATCAGATTTAAAATCATGTGACCTCTTGGTATCACTTTAAGTTTCATTCTTCAAGTCTTTCCCCAAATACTCATTTATTCTGAGTAATCGAGCATTTAACATTTTCTCTTTCCTCATCTGTAGCTTATGCCACCTTATCTTTCTTCTTACAAGAAAACCACACCTCTAGTCTTCCTCATTCCTCTGTAACAACTCCAAAAACACTTCAAGTTGTACTGCTATCTCAAATTTCTCTCTCTCATACTCTTCCTCACTTAATTGTCTCTGTATGGCATTTGCCTTGGCATATTATTTCTTCACTTTTATTCTATTTTGTTCTCTCTCAGAACCTATGCTATTTCTACTATGGCTATTAGTAGTCATATTATTCTCCATTTATATCTTCATGAGTTCCTCACTCATTCATCATGAGCTGTACTAAAGTCTTTGCAACAACAAGTTGTAATATCCCAAAATGGGACTGCTTAGCAATACATGCTAAAATTACGCATTTTTCAGAAACATGTGCAATGAAAGTTAAATGAAACTCATGGATCCATTATATCTGATATTATAATGAGTAGATGTGAAATGAAATCATAAACAAATCATTATTGCATAGTTAAACAGGTCTCTTATGCCAAAACTAGCTCAAAATCATGTAAAATACAGACTGCAACCATGTATGAAAGCTAGAATACCATGACATCGTTATTTTATTACCTCTACAATAGTATTAGGTTGTAAATCAGATCTAGAACAAGTATGTGGACAAAAGGTTAGATCTACAACAGATCCATGCACTATACAAGCTCTTTTATCTATTCCCCTTGGGGTTTTCAGCAATACACCAAGTACAAAATGTAGATCTGAGTTTTAAGACTGCATATATATGGAAATATTCAGATCTAGAAAGTGGATCTAATCTAATATTAACAAGAAAAGGACCTCCTCCAACAGATCTCCAAAGTGAAGGGCATATCCCCAACACTCAGACAATCATCTCTCCAAATGGTGCACTGAATCACCCTGCAGAAGCTCCTTCAGAAATAACGCAGATCTGGAATCTCTCTGCACTGTAGGGAATAAAATGATGTTGGCCTGTAGCCAAGATATGAAAATATATCTCACAACCTTCTATACTATCCTCCCAATGGATTAGAAGACTTCTCCACCGAAAATAAGTATTGAGATGGCCTATATCTGAAGATCTAGCCTCCACCTGTTGCAGCTTTCTGAAACAGTCAAACCCTCAACAGGATCTGCGCTGTCAAAGGAAGATGAAGCTTGGCCTCAAGCCAGATAGTGGACAATATGATGCAAGGCTCCTCCAAGAGCTACCATTAGGGGAATTTTGAGGTCTAAAATGGGCCTCCTAAGGAAATAATAAAATAATAGCTAAACCCATAAAATAATATTTATGAATTTCCAATTCACTTTTTGCACCACAATACATGTAACCATAGTTAAATTCAATTCAAAAGTTGTACCAAAATAAAATTAATAAATTTTTTTATTGATGTGACTATAAATAAGAATGAGCTTTTCAAGAAAAAATCATTATCATTGAACAACTAATGCATTTGTCCTTTGTACTTAAATAACTTAAAATAAAATATAAATATGAATTTATAAAATCTTAATTATATTATATTCTATTAATTAAAATTTGTATTATTTAAATTGTATAATAACATGTAATTAAGATACTATAGAAATATAATATAATAAAATAAATGTATAGGGATATGCATTATTTCTTTCAAGAAATATGAAATGACAATAATATATTTTTATTCAAAAAGTGTGAAATAACACTTATTATGAGTACTTTACTTTGACTTTAAAAGTACTTAGAGCACTACCATGGTTAACCATTAGTTTTTATCCACCATTGAGAATGTGACAAGTAAGTACCTTTAACTCAAGAAATGCCACCTCAACCATTAGGGATGATGTCATCCCCTAAAATGTGATTGGTTCTCATAAAGGGAATTTTGATTGTACATTTTCCTTAGGAGGCCCATTTTAGACCTCAAAATTCCCCTAATGTCAATGTAAGAGAAGGAATTCCTACACAGGAAGTCCTTGTGCTAAACATCAATCTATCTTAGCTAAACAATCAGAGAAAGAAAATATGTCTAAATAGACCATATAATCATAAAATCATAATCATAAGCTAACCTCATATGGCTGCCATCCTCCTCCTTATAAAAAATGTGAGCCTTATCACCTTGGGTCCTACTCATTAGGGTTTCCATCTTTATGCAATGAATCTCCCTCCAAAATTACGTTGTCTCCATTAGTCTTACTCATCTTTTTACAACGCTGTTTGATTTGGTCAATCTTGACTAGATCAAACTTGACTAGATCTCCATGCAAAGTCTTCTTCCACACTCAATGTGGCTTTATTATATCTATCTAAAGATATCTATATTCCCACTGATTTATCTTCATTAATGTTCCACATCCTTCATCTTAGCTTAGTTGACTTGGTCAAACTTGACTTTGTCTACATACATTAATCCTTGTTCACACATGAAGGTGTTTTTATCCAGCTGTGAATATGATCCTTTTCCTATTAAGAGGGTTTTTATTGCTACTAGAAATATTTATGGGTCTCCCTACCCATTTATTCATCTAACTGTGTGTTTGGAGCAAAATTAATATTCCAAATAGCTACATGCTAATGTAGGAATATTACAGTCCTTCCCTCCCAAATGTTGCTTGTCCTCAAGCAACTGCAAGGATAGAACTGAAAAGCCTCCCCTCTTCCCCTTGTAGCATCATCAAGTGATAAGTTCCTCCAAAGAACAAGATTCTTTCTCAACAATATGCCCTCAAGTTGTTCCTCCCATGTGTAAAAGTATGCCTTTGGTGAAAATTCCAAGTGGCTCTCAACATGAAAAAGTGGGACATACATGGAAACAACAATATGTGGTCTAGAGGCCTTCTTGAGGCATGGAATCAGAAGTATATTGGGAATAATCATCCCCATGTGAATCCTCCATCCCCAAGCTATCATCCATAAAAAGTGAGTCACCCTCCAACATGGCAACTCATGAAACATCTCCTCCACCTTAGGCTCCTGCAAAGAAAGTGGGCTACTTGGATGAATATGTGGGACTAAAATGTCCATCCCACGTTGCTTCTCTCTCCACTTATGACATGTATGGGGCTGCTGCTGATCTTGGGCTGAAATATCACGGCCTCCAAGAATGATCCAAGTCACCCCATCAATCAAAACATCCATGAAGTGCCTCTCCCAAGAACTCAAGTTCTCCAAATGGCTCCTCCCACATGAAGAAAAGAGGTGTAGTGTAGCAATCATGGTTTTCCCATTGTTTCTCCTGAAACATGCAACATATGAAGTATGGAGAATCATACTCCCAATGAGCCCCTCCAACTCTTGTGCCACACTCCCATCAAGGCTTCCCATAAACATAAGAACATCATCAATATATGGAAGCATAAACAAATGAAATCAAGTTGCCATATGACAACCAGGAGGTGGATCATAGTTCCATTCATGGAACCAACGCAGTGCATCCCTTGCCTGCCTCAAAACAAAGTGTAACAAGTGTCTTTTTAGCCACTTGTTTGCAGCCACAATCATCCTACAAGATGGAATCATGAAAGTAAAACTTGGTGCCAATGGTGCACACCAAAAATCATGTGGCATCCTCCACAAACCACAAATAGAATGGCCAATGTCAATGCTGCAAATGGCCTCAAGTACATCACAATAAAAAATACAAGAAGGAAAGATCCTCCTTGGCACAATATGCAACTCATAAAAAATAAAGGAGTACAAATCATGAATCATAAATAAACATCCTTTATCATGTACTTTGGCCATTGAGATGAAATGGCTCAATTGAAAGCTCTCCCTCACTTCAAATGAGTAGGGAAGTGGTTGTGATAACCTCTCCATCATCATCTAGGCTATGCATCTCTCCATATGCTGATATACATCCTGTTGGATGCCCTCCCAAGTGAACTCCTCCATCAAGGAATGATATGCATCAAAGTGCATGGAAAGAAATCCCATAAGTGCTGCATGAAGATCTATCTTCTTATGCTTAAAAATCCAAGTCAAGAAGATTATATCAAGATAATAGATGTCTCCATCCACTAATCCATCAATCTCATCTTCTACATGCCCATCAAGTGCATCATATATGAAGTGATCCTGGGAACACTCCATCAAAATACCCAACCTCTCAAGTGACAACGCTATTGGCCTTTGTAATAAGGCTCCTTTCATCTCATAGCTCCATCCTTTGACATCCAATATGTCAGTCATCATCAAACATAATGCTGCTATATGTGAGAGATCTCTCCCAAAGTGGAAGCACCTCCTCATCCTCCAAGGTTAAAGAGTATCCCCTTTGCACCATGATAGTGCCATCTCCTACTCCTGCAACATCATGCAAATTATGGGATAAGATCAGCCCATAATCTCTCCAAAAAAACCAAAGAAACAACAGATCTAGTTGCCTCCCCACACCATCATCATATAAGTCTTGGAGCAACAACATGAGAGTTGATATGAAAGATATCACATCATTCCAATACACCCAAACTCCTTGCTTCCATATGATGTAAGTGCCATGCCAAATTCCATCCATCCACATACCCTTTGAAATAGAATGTGTCATAGGATGACCAAACTCTTTCAAGAGTAACCAACACAGTCTTGCATCTTGCTGTCCTATGTCATAGATATGCAAGTGGTTTCTCAACCTCTTTCTCAGCAACATCACCCATCCAAACCATGGTGAGTGTCTATCATCATGTCCATAAGTGGCGTTCCTCCAATGGAGAATACCATCCTCCCAAATCAAAATTATGTCTTTGCATTTCATGGGATATTGAAATGTAATCTCCTTAACGACCAAGTTGATCCCATAGGGATCCAAATATGTGGTAGGAAAAAATGTCCCATCATGATGTGTAGGGCTCATCAAGAAGTATCCAATAGAAACATGAGAGATGTTATTCATCCTAAGATGTCCTCCATCATCTATCTATTCCCTCTTTTTTATACATATGGGAAGGTCATTGGAATATTCCAATAATGGTTGGGCCCCCAACTCATCACTGCTGCTAAATGACAACACTCTTGATCTCCATGATGGTGCAGCTGCTGTCTCAAGATCAGATCCAATGCTGAACACATAGTTTTGCATTGTATTGTTCAAGACAATACTCATCCCATCCTCCAATAAAATACATTCCAACCTCAAGGGTTATGTGCAGCTCATAAATGATACATTAGGATGACTGTTTGTCTCTTGCTTGAATGAATCAAGGCTGCTCAGCGCAGTGAAAGTTTGCTGCTCCAAATCAGCAATATATTTTGACCCTTGGTCGTGCAATGGTACATTCCCATCATCCTCCACATGTTGCATTGAAATAACAGGAAATGAAAACATGTGCATACCTTGATAAAACTTGGGAACATCTCGTACTGCTACAAGGGTTCCTCCTTCCGGTGTGATGGCTTCCCCAACTACTGATGATGATGGATTATCTTATATAGCTGCATCAACACTAGTACAAGTCTCTTCTTCTTCATGCATATCCAAAATGGTGCATGGGACTCTAGACATCAAGAGATCAAGATCATCTTGCAAAGGTGCAAGTGGCCTTCCTCCTAAAACAAATTCTCTTGCAGTAAGAGGTGGTGAAGGCTTCTTCCCTTCTGGTTTCTTCTTGTCAAACTTCTTGATCAACCTTTGAGTGAAATCTGCATATGCAGTCAATTTTGCATGACTCAAATGGCTGAACCACCAATTGTGTGCTTCACCTTGAAGGTGCAACGTTGAAATCTCAACAACTTCTTTCTCCACTACTAGATGTAACAGGAAAAAGGCATCCAACTTCCTTCCCCAAGACTTTGCTGTGCATGAGGATGACCCATCAAAGGTAGATAATAGAAATCTATTGCCCTTCATTATTCTATTGCTGCAAGGTCTCCTTTCTTCTTTGATATGAATAAACTATGGAAGAGTCAAATTATTCTTGATAGCTCTAGGTTGAGACTTATATTCTAAAAGATATTCACTTAGAATCTCATGATCTAAGTATTCTTCACTTCTATGCCTCTTATCTTTCAAAAAAAAGGCCATATTATGTTTCTTTGGAGCTTTATGCAATATCAGATCTTCTTTTTGCTGATAGGAAGTACATGGACCTTCCTCATCTTGAAACCCTAAATTGGATTCACTTCTTCTTTGCTTGACCTCCTTGGTGAGGTCCTTCTCAAATTTGAAAAGAGATGAGAGAAAATTCATTCTTTCCATCATTCTGATCTTTGTCTTGAAACTCACAAACTGAGCCAAAGATCATGCTCCGATACCACTGTAATATCCTAAAATGGGACTGCTCAGCAATACATGCTAAAATAACACCTTTTTCAGAAATATGTGCAATGAAAGTTTAATGCAATTCATGGATCCCTTAGATATGATATTATAATGACTAGGTATGAAATGAAATCAGAAACAAATCATTATTGCATAGTTAAACATGCCTCCCATGCCAAAAATAGCTCAAAATCATGTAAAAATAGGGACTGCAACCATGTATGAAAGCTAGAATACCATGACATCGTTATTTTATTAGCTTTGCAAAAAAATTAGGTTGTACATCATATATAGAGCAAGTATGTGGAAAAAAGGTTAGATCTACAATAGATCCATGCACTATACAAGCTCTTTTATCAATTCCCCTTGGGGTTTTCAGCAATACACCAAGTACAAAATGCAGATCTGAGTTTTAAGACTGCATATCTATGGAAATATTTAGATCTGGAAAGTGGATCTGATCTGATATGAACAATAAAAGGACCTCCTCCAATAAATCTCCAAAGTGAAGGGCAGATCCCCAACACTCAGAAAATCATCTCTCTAAATGGTGCACTGAATCACCCTGCAACAGCTCCTTTAGAAATAAATAAGATCTGAACTCTGTGTGTGCTGTAGGGAATAAAATGATGTTGGCCTGCAGCCAAGATATGAAAATATGTCTCACAACCTTCAATACTATCCTCCCAATGGATTAGAATACTTCTCCACTGAAAATAAGTATTGAGATGGCCTAGATCTGAAGATCTAGCCTCCACTTGCTATAGCTTTCTGAAACAGTCAAACCCTCAACAATATATGAGTCGTCAGAGGAATATGAAGCTAGGCCTCAAGCCAGATAGTGGAAAATATGATGCAAGGCTCCTCCAAGAGCTACTTAATGGAAGAGAAGGAATTACTAAACAAGAAGTCCTTGTGCTAAACAACACTCTATCTCAGCTAAACAACCAGAGAAAGAAAATATGTCTAAACAGACCATATAATCATAAAATAATAATCATAAGATAACCCCATATGGCTGCCATCCTCCTCGTTATAAACAATGTGAGCCTTCTCACCTTGGGTCCCACGCATTAGGGTTTCCATCTTCATGCAATTAATATCCCTCCAAAATTACGTTGTCTCCATTAGTCTTACTCATATTTTTACAATGCTGTTTGATTTGGTCAATCTTGACTGGATCAACCTTGAATGGATCTCCATGCAAAGTCTTCTTCCACACTCAATGTGGCTTTATTCTATCTATCTAAACATATATATATTCCCACTGAGTTATCTTCATTAATGTTCCACATCCTCCATCTTAGCTTAGTTGACTTGGTCAAACTTGACTTTGTCTACATGCATTAAGCCTTGTTCACACATGAAGGTGTTTTTATCCAGTTGTGAATATGATTATTTCCCTATTAAGAGGGTTTTTATTACTGCTATAAATATCTATGGGCCTCCCTACCCATTTATTCATCTAACTATGTGTTTGGAGCAAAATTAATATTCCTAATAGCTACATGCCTACCCACTTACCTTAGCAAGATTTACTTTGTACTTGGTCTTTTGGCAAGCACTGGTTCTCTATTCTCTGGAACCTCTTGAGAATTCTCTCTGCTCCTTCTAGGCTTCAACTCATCTGCACCTTTTAAGAACACAACTGTTCTTTTTATCCAACCTCTATTGGAATTCTTCAAGGTTCTGCTGTTGTGAAACCAGCTCCAAAAATATAAGAAAAGAGATATCAACGCCTTAGAAATAAGCCACTTCGAGGGGGAAACCTCCAATACATTACATGAATGAACAATTATTGGATGATACAAATTAAAAAACCTCCTTTCTATATATAGGAGTCCATGGGGCCACAATGTAATCTTAGTGGGGTCATAATGTAATCCTAGCCGACCTAACAATAATAATTTAAGGGCACAATAATAAAAATATGGGGGTTACAGGGGTACAATAATAAAAATAAGGGGGTTACACTAACAACAATAAGGGACTATACGTATAATATAGGGACCTAACATGCCCCTCTCCTTCAAAAAAGTGTTTTCCACAATGCTTGAGTAGCTTTGGGTGCTTCTGTATAAAATTCTCATCCTCCCATGTAGAATCTTCAGTGGGTAAGTTCTTCCACTTGATGAGATACTCTGAAATTGATCGATTTCGTAGCTGTTGAGTTCTTATTTCCATGACTGCTTCAGGTTCCAATATGATTTTTCCTTCCTCATTGAGTTTTGGAAATATTGTTTGAACTGGAATATTTTCACCTATAACCTTCTTTAAGCATGAAACATGGAAAACTGGATGCACTCGAGAAAAAGTAGGAAGCTCCAATTTGTATGGCATAGTACCAATATTTTGCAACACCTTGTAAGGACCATAGTAATTTGGTGATAATTTATTATCCCTCTTAGCTTGCTTGAGGGAAATTTATTTGTATGGTTGTAGCCATAAAAATACCCAGTCTCCTACATCAAAACTTCTCTTGCTGCGATGTTGATCTGCTTATTGTTTCATTCGATTTTGTGCCAAATTCAGGTTATCATTTAAGAGTTGGAGAACTTCTTGTTCATGCTCAATGTGATATTCCACTGCTTGAACCTTTTAATTTTCTCTTAAATATGATGTGATGGACAGTGGATGATATCCATAAAGTGCCATAAATGGGGTCATTTTTGCTGCAGTATGGAAGGAAGTGTTATACCACCATTCAGCGAGAGGTAACCATTTGACCCATTGTGTTTGTTTATCAGATACAAAACAACGAAGATATCCTTCCAAACATTTATTTACTATCTCAGTTTGACCATCAGATTGGGGATGATAAGATGAGCTATGAGCTAATTGAGTACCCAAACAAGAAAATAACTCCGTCCAAAAATTTCCAGTAAAAATGGGATCTCTGTCGCTCACAATAACCCTTGGATTTCCATGTAGCTTTTTAATTGTGTCCATAAATGTAGTAGCAACTGTACTTGCTTTAAATGGATGAGATAATGCACAAAAGTGTGCATACTTGGTAAGTCTATCAACTACCACCATGATGACATTCTTTCCTTCAGACTTAGGTAAACCTGTGATAAAATCCATTGAAATCTCCTCCCAACGCTGACTTGGAATGTATAAAGGTTGTAGAAGTCCCGGGGTCTTAATTGTCTCCACTTTATTCTGCTGGCAAACCAAACATTCCGCCACAAACTTTTGAATATCAGATTTAAGGCCATCCCAAAAAATTCTTTCTTCACCCTGTGGTAAGTTTTTAAAAATCCTGAGTGTCCTCCTAAGGGAGAAGTGTGCAATTCCAGAAGAATATTTTGTTTTAGTTGGGAATTCTTACAAAGATATAAGCGATCTTTGTACCATAAGGAATCATTTTTCCAACTAAATGTATCAGATGTACTAGGATCTTACTGCAACTTTTGAATGAGTGTCCATACATCTTTGTCCTTCTTCCATTCATCTCTTGCTTTGGTTATCCAATCTGGTTGGATAATAGAAATGGCACAAAGAAATGATTCCACCTCTTCATTCTTTCTTGAGAGTGCATCTGCAACAACATTAAGCTTTCCTTTTTTGTAGATTATTTCAAAGTCATAACCCAACATCTTTGTGACCCATTTTTTCTGCTCTTCTGAAGATAGTCTTTGTTCCAAAAAGTGTTTAAGAATATCATGATCAGTTTTTACCTTGAAGTGTCTTCCCATTAGGTAAGTTCGCCATTTCTTTAGTGCATGCAGTATTGCTAACATTTATTTCTCATAAATAGGTTTCTGTAAATACTTTCCTTTGATTGGACGACTTTCAAAAGCAATGGGTCTTCCTTCCTGCATTAAAACTGCACCAATTCCATTTCCTGAGGCATCACATTCCACAATAAAGGTTTTTGTGATGTCTGGCGTAGCTAAGACCGGTGCTAGGCACATTGCCTCTTTAAGATGTTCAAAGGCCTTAGTTGCTTCAGGAGTCCATGAAAATGCATTTTTCTTCAATAATGTTGTTAGAGGTGCTGCTATTCTCCCATAATTATTGAAAAACTTGCGATAATACTCGGTTAACCCGAGAAATCCTCGCAACTTCTTTACAGTTATGAGGAATTTCCTTTCTTTAATGGATTTAATTTTTTTAGGGTCTACCTCAACACCCTCGTGATATACAATATGACCCAGATATTGCAGCTCTTGTAATCCAAAGAAAAATTTGGATGTTTTTGCATATAATTGTTTCTCCTGCAATAGTTTGAGCACCCTGTCAACATGTTCAACATGATCCTTCCAAGACCTGCTGTAGATTAGTATATCATCAAAAAATACTAGCACAAAGTTTCTAAGGAAGGGTTTGAAAATGGAATTCATCAACCCTTGAAATGTAGAAGGTGCATTGGTAAGGCCAAAAGGCATGACCAAAAATTCATAATGACCCTCATGAGTTCGAAATGCTATTTTCAGAATATCTTCGGTCTTCATTCTAATTTGATGATATCCTAAACAAAGATCCAACTTGGTAAAAGAAATTTGTCCATGTAATTCATCCAATAATTCATCAATCACATGAATGGGAAATTTATCTTTAATGGTGAGCTTATTGAGCTCCCTATAATCCGGACACATTCGCCATGATCCATCCTTCTTGTGTACCAATACTACAGGAGCGGAGAAAGAACTTTGACTAGGTTGAATTATACCCACCTCTAACATTTCTGCAATCATACGTTCAATTTCGCTCTTTTGGAAGTAAGGATATCTATAAGGCCTGATGTTTGGAGGAACACTTCCTGGAATCAAATGAATAGCATGATCATGATCTCGAATAGGTGGGAGTCCTTTGGGAGTTTCAAACACCTTGGAATGATTGTCCAAGACTTGTTGGAGATCTGCAGAAATAGATGATTTTGATGTTGGAACTTCTAGTGAGCATAATTGTGCAATTACGCCTCATTGTTCTTTCTTTAGAAGCTTTGTCATGACATTAGAGCTTATTATCTTTCCCGGCTTCCTTGCAATACCCCGTAATTCGACTTCCTTTCCTTCTGAAAAAAATTTCAAGAAAATTTCTTGAAAATTAAAAGCTACCGTCCCCAAAGATTGTAACCATTATACTCCTAGTACAACATCAGCACCTCCCATAGGAATGGAAAGCATTGGACTATTCAATATATATTACCCCATGGTTAGTTTGATATTATGGCATTTTCCAGAGAAATTTATAGTTCCTCCATTTGCAACCATCACTTGACATTCTGGTGCTAGGTATAGGAAACAATTCAACTCCTTGGCTACCTTACAATGAATAAAATTATGGGCACTACCTGAATCAATAAACACTATTACCTTTTTATTCTTGATATGTCCTTCTATCTTGAGAGTTTGAGGAGTGGTAATTCCTGCCAATGTATTACACGATATGGTTGAACTCATTTCTTCCTCTTCTAGGGTTGGTTCCTGGTGTGTATCCTCTTCTTGTTCATTTTCTTCTTCCTCTTCACAATCTATGTAAAATAATTTCTTCTTAACACACTTATGACCTTTATTGTATTTTCTATCACAACTGTAGCAAAGCCCTTTTTCTCTTTTTTCTTCTAATTGTTGTGGTGTCAACCTTGTAGGTTGTGGAAATATAGGAGTAGCAACACTTCCCTCTTTATAGAAGTGAGTGGTAGGCTTCCTTGTTGTCATAATTTTACATTCAATTTTTCTTGCCAACCTAAATGCCTTCTCCAATGAATCAAGTTCCAAAATGCAAACTTCATGTTGGATGTTATCCTTTAAAGTACCTATGAAGAGATCAATCCTGTGTTCCTCTGAAATATCAGTTACCCTTATATTCAATTTTTGGAAGTCCTCAATGTGCTCCCCCACTAAACCCTTTTTTTTGAGATTTATCAACTGGCTAAAGCAGGTGTTTCTCTTTGTATCCTCATAATGTGCTATCATTTCCTCCGTAAAATTAATCAAGTGACAATTTTTTTATGGGAGAAAAGCCATCGATACCATAAAAATGTATTTTGTTCTAAATGTAAAGTTGCAATGCGTACCTTTTGTGTGTTTTTCACATTATTGAGGTCATAATATTGCTCCATCTGTAGTATCCATGTTACAGGATCCTTTCCATCAAACTTCCTCATATCCATTTTTGGAATATGGCGGTTCTTCCCGCCAACATTAGAGTTTATGAAATCATGATTAACATTTATTTTAATCTCATCATGAGTTTCCTCTACTATATTTTCACCATTTGGAAACATTTGTTGTATCAATTTTGTCAAACCTTCCATGTCTGCTTTTAGATCATTCTTCATGTTTTCCATTTTTTCATCGATCTTAGCTTCCATGTCATCCATCTTAGATTCCATGCTAGCTTCCATGCCATTCTTCAAACCATCCATCTTATATTCCACCCCTTTCTTCAAACCATCCATCTTAGTTTCCACGCCTTTCTTCAAAAATTCCATTGTATTTTTTGTTGCTCTTTGTGAGAGCGAAATTTGTTGCACTTGCTCTCGTAAATTTGATATGTCATGTTGCCATTCTTTGTCTTCATGAGTCATAGTAGAGCCTTCTAAAGGCTTAATGGGTGTTGAATTCTTTTTAGGGGCCATTTTTGAATCCAATACTGATATCTATTCTACAATATGCCCTTGGAATTAATTCAACTTGATTCTTCAAACAAGACTTATGCAATTCGGGAAAAAAATACACACATTTTACTTCATTTTGAGGAGCTATATATTGAAATTGAATTATCTCTACAATTGTAGATCCTGGATATCTAAAATTTGGCCTTGTATTAGACCTCTGAAGCTTCTTTTAAATGTCATAGGTTTGACCTGATTTGGATTCTTGAAGGCAAAGTTATGTCCAGTCTCCCACAACGACCCAATTATGGACTCGTTCAGTAAAGCGAACTTGTATGACTTGCCACGTGTCACTGTTTCCTCTTTTGGCTCTGAAATTGATAGCCAGGAAAATACAGTCCATGTACTTGTGACCAATTTTTACAACATTCCAATCTGATTCTCAGAGAGAGAGTTATGAATATTTTCCCATGATAACCTCTTTGAGATGAAATTTAGGAGCCTGAACACGACCTAACTTCCATAGATCATATCTCTGATAATATTGCGTACCAAGATCTGAAATTTTGCGACGATGTTCCTTAGGATTTTGGCTTCTCTCTCTAAACATTTCAGCTTCTGAATCTTTATAGAAAAAATTTTATAGTGAAAATTCCACGATGACCTGTTTAGGTTAAATTCAGGAGCTTGCAAAAAGCCCTAACTTCCACAGATCATATCTCCTAAAATATTGCGAACCAAGCTTTGAAATTTTGCAAAGATGTTCTTCAGGATTTCGGCTTCACACTCTAAAAATTTAAGCTTATGAACCTTCGTAAAAAATCGTCATAGCGAAAATGCCACGATGACCGATTTGGAGCTGCGAAAACCCTAGAATCCAAAGCTCTGATACCAAATGTTGTGAAACAAGCTCCAAAAATAGAAGAAAAGAGATATCAATGCCTTGGAAATAAGTCACTTCGAGGGGAAAAACTCCAATACATTACATGAATGAATAATTCTTGGATGATACAAATGAAAAAATCTCCTTTCTATATATAAGAGTCCATGGGGCCACAATGTAATCTTAGTGGGGCCACAATGTAATCCTAGCCGACCTAACAATAATAATTTAAGGGCACAATAATAACAATATGGGGGTTACAGGGGTGCAATAATAACAATAAGGGGGTTACAATAAGAAAAATAAGGGACTATACTAGTAATATATAGACCTAACATCTGCCACATTCTTCTTTCACTTAGAAACCTTTATTGGTTTCCTTCATCACTGCTCTTAAGGCTGTGATATTCTATCCTTGGGATTCTGTTCAACTCTCTGTAACCTGAATTCTGCAAACATAATCTTCAAACCAGATTAAAAATAACACATAACACCTCACCTTCAAGATATCTGTGTGATCTTGTTTCACCACTCATATACACTTTGAATGGACTGTTCTCTAATTCCTTGCAAATTCTTCCAATATTCTGTTACACTGCATGCTGTCTGTCAGATTCAAATCTGATCTCCTTTTCCTTCCCGCCATCAACATTATACCTGTATACACATATTTCAAAACATAACTTTGTAAATCTTCAAAGGAAATTTTCTTTTTAACCCAGATTTTGCAAATTTGAATTTCCTCGTAGTTTTAGACTATCATGCTTTCACTACATACCTTTTCCAATCTACAATAGCTTCCAATCAGATTTAAAATCTGATCTCCCTTTACTTCCTTCATCACACGTTCATTCTGTACAATTCTAATTTAATTCAAAAAAACTTTAACCTTTAAAATTGTTGAGAATTTGTAGGGCTTGTGATTAATACAAAAATTCTCTTCTTGATAATTACTTGTGAGCTTGCTTATGTATTTTCTCAGTTAATCCTTCATCAAGTCAATTATCAAATTACTTATTCAAATGTAGAGACAGAATTGGTTTTGTTAGCCCCCCTATGAAATTTTTGACAAGCAAATAGGGGGCTAAATTGTTGATTGAGTCTTCAAGGAATGCATTTCCTCTGAAAACAGTCTCCTTGAAGCCTCTTTGTGTCTTTTATCCTTTGATCAAATCCCCTCTGCTGGTTCCCCTTTTAAAGCCTCTCTGTTATGTGAAGAAATGCCCAAAGGCCTCCTCTCCCCTTTATTTTTCCCTCATTTAACCTCTTTTTATTCCCCTTATATTTCCCCATTTACCCCCCAAATCCTCCCAAAATCCCCTTTAATTTCTTCCCCTACCCTTTGTTTTCCCTTTTTCCCCTTTATTCCTCTATCGTTACCCTTCCCAGCCCTCAAATTACATTGAAATGGGCTAAAAACCCACTTTCCGACCTTATTAAAAGGCCTAGCCCCTTTCCCGTAACTCCTCTCAAACCACTTCCCCACATGTGCCCAGGCGCCAGGACCAAGTGCTTAAGTCCCCGACGCTTATCGCAATCGGAAGGTCGGGTGGGTGTAAATCCTTTGTTAACAGCGGAAAGCCCCGATGTGATCGTTTATAACGTTAAGTCCTCCGCGTTGTTGTGCACCGTCGATCTATCACCAGATCAGCGGCTGAGCGCTAATCGCAGCCGCGGCTCAATCGCAATCGCAACATTCAAGTGACACCCCCCGATTGATCGTAAGTCTTTCGCCTGCCCCTCCGATTGTTGTCCCCACCGTTGATCTCCCCGCCGATTCGACGATTGGCGCTTAATCGCAACAGCCTCCGATCAATCGCAAGCCTTCTGCTCCTTCCTCCGATTGTGAACCTCCGATTACATCCCCGCCGTTGATCTGGACCCGAGATCGACGGTTGTCGCACAATCGCATCTCCCCTTCCGCACCCTCCTTTTTTCCTGCCGATTGATTGTGAGCCGTTGATCTGATCGCAGATCCAACGGTCAGCGCTTAATCGCAAAACCATTCCCAATCACAATCGCAAAGCCCAATGGTGCCGCCCCGATTGAGATCCCCCGATTACATCCTAGCCGTCCATCTGTTGCACGATCCAACGGCTATCGCACAATCACATCGTCATCTCGCCACCCCTCTTCTCTCCCTCCGATTGAATCTGAAATGTTGATCTGATCCCCGATCGGACGGTCAGCGCTCAATCGCATCCCGACCTCCGATCGCAATTGCATGCTCTTCCCTCCGTCCTACGATTTAATCCCGACCGTTCATCCTCCCGCAGATCAACGGTCCTGCGCCAATCACACCCTCCGCCCGATCGCCGATCGCAAGTCCTTCTGTTTCTCTTCCGATTTCATTTCCGCCGCCATTCCGCCTCCATTCCTCCACCTTTGCAGCGTTTCTCCGCCACCACCGCCCGGTTTTACAGTCTCTTTCCACTGTGCGGAATAGTACAGAGAGGCCGATTCAGCGGCCAGTAAAGCAGCAAAGACCGGATTAGAAGGGATTTGAGCCTGTAGGAATATTTGAAGCGCTAATCCCGTGATCAAAGAATTAAGGAACTGATTGAAGATTAAGAGCGCACCAGCAATTCCATAACTGCGCTACCTAACAGTAGGACTTTTTCCTCTAGAGGTACACCTTCCCGCAGCGTCCTCCATGCTTCTCGAGCCCAGGAAAGTCAAGAACACTGACAGAGCTTCTTAAAAGATTGTCAGGCCGCAGTAATGAAGCATGGATGGACAGACGGACCTTTGAACCAGTTCATTTATTCCAGAATGGCAGTACAGAGCTCCAAGCTCCAGAAAGGACTCCAAAGAAATATCCGAGGTCAATTTCCGGCCTGACAGAGCCTCCAAACAGTCTTCAGAGTACACACAGCGCTGAAAATTGCCATTAAGCAGCATGGGTGCGAACACTTCCGCCCTGCTGTCTTAATGAGTCTCATTTATTTGTTTATCTACTTCTGTTTATTCCTCTTCTCCTATAAAAGATCCCCGAGAACATAATGTAAAGGTTGTTGTTGCCTTGCGGGGCATCTGCTGTTAGAGGGATTCATTTGACTGTTAGAACAGTCGTGGGAGGGAGTAGCAGAGTAGTTGTATGTAATAGGCTGGGAGGAGAAGTCTGGACTGTAACAGCCATTGAGCTTACTGTACATGACTGGTTTTGCATCAATTAATCAAAGCACATTTCACAGGACCCTGGTCTATTGCTATTGGTGATGTTTTCTTACTCTGTTTATTACATTTTCACATTGTTTCATGTTCTTCTGGTAGGCATCAGAATAATGGTATAGGATTCACCCTTGTTAGGTGCCCTATGCTGTCTGCTCTCCCTACCTTTATGTTTTCCGCCCTATGTGCTGTCTAAGAGTGGGTTCACGGGTTTAACCAGTGTAGCGGATGTTATTGCCTGCTAGCTGATGTATGAACTCGGGGGTTTGCTTCTTAGATGTTTCTTTGTAATCTTATCTCTGTTTTTCCCTTAGAGTTGCTAAAGTAGACCTGGAGTTAAATGACCTCTGGTATGATCTATAAGTAGCCCCATTTTCTCTCTGAGAGCCGCCTTTGAGTATGTCCAAGCAGGTCTGGAGTTAAATGACCTCTGACCTGATCTATAGACAGAAATCTGGTTGTTCTCCTTCTTTCACTTTCCTTCCTTAATGTTCCACCCCACTCTCTAATCTAAAGATCATTTAGTATTAGATGACTTTCCCTTTGGAAGCCTTGGCTAGCTGTTGCAAGTAATTCCCTTTCATGACTCCATAGCCCAATGGATGGCACTGTCTTGGCCTATCCTCTTTGCTGAAGCATCCTGCTGCCATGTTCCTTTCCTCCCATTGCTTTCTCGGCCTATGATCTCCTAACCAACTCAGCAACCCTTCAACCAAATCATTTTTAAAACCCCCCTTTTGTGCTTCATAACTAGCCTAATATTTCATCTTGAGCCTCAAAGATATATCAGTCTTTTCTCTATTTGGAGAGATCCCTCTCCGGGTCCAGGAGGGCTAGATCCTAGGGCCCCAAAGTGGTTCTGATGTTGTCTCATCTTTTGGTCTTGCCAATCTGGCCAAAACATGGGAACACCAACATAATGGCGACTCCACTGGGGACGAATCTGAGAGTCAAGAACCGCTGATAGTTGGTCTATTTCCCATTGTCGTCACCAACATAATGGCGACCATACTGGGGAAGCGACTGTTTGGTCAATTTAGTGTGTCCTAAATTGCTGCATTTAATTGTCAATCCGGGAATCGTAAGCTGATGAAGTGCGGCGCACTATATGTGCAAGATAACCTCTTTCTTAACTTTTTGTCGTTTATGGTCTTTCTAAGGTGAAATGGAAATTCTAAAGTGAAAAGCAAGCTTGGGTATATTTGTTCAAGGAAGTGATATCCCCTATAATGATTTACCAATCTCGAAACTTTAAAAGCAAATTGAAATTACAATGACAAAAGAAAGTAATATAAAAAATCCCTAATTTCACGCCGGGTTGATGGTTACTCAGGTAGTTCAACCACCCCAGCCCGTGGCCAACTGTTTCCAACTGCTGAAACTACTTGGAGGGACTATAAAAAGCCCTCATGTGTATGGCCTAAGGGAGAGAGAGAGAATTATTGATATTATACTCTGTTGGTATTCCCTATCCAAGTCTGATTCCCCGTGCCTCCTGCACTTTCCCAGTTCATTGTAGGAAACCCTTGTTTCCTTGAGATACACATCCCTTTATATGTTATCTCGTATGCACCAGTTTGGAAAGAGTCTTAGCGAGGCAAGGGCTGGACGGATCCGGACGACGGTCTGCGAAGGCCTTGGAAGGATCAGGTGATCTCTCCTCTTGATTACTTTTGTACGTACTATTTATAATACAGAAGTATCATGCTGTTCCCGAAATAAACGTGTTAGTGTATGCTTTAATGTATGAAGAATATTTGTTATACATGCATTCATGATGATTTGTTTAATGTTTTATATGAATCTCACTAACATATAGAGTAGAAATATACTGTACAACTTGTCCTTTGTGCTGGTTTCTTCTTGTATTTCAGGTGAAGGAGGAAGGACGGTTGCAGGGAGTTTGAACTCCACGTGGATCTACTTCAAACGTAGGACCAACGGGTAAACCTCTCATTCTACTCGATTTCGTTTTTATGAATGTGCATGATCGTGTGAGTCTATGTTAAGTAGTACGCCCCTGCTCTGTGGAGGTTGAATCCCAACCAACCTCTAGGGTGTTAAATCCCCGAAACAGAACTGGCGACTCCGCTGGGGATCACATTTTTTTGATTCTCCTGTTGGGTTGTTTCAGCTGTTTGGTAGGTTACCAACAGTTTTTTCTGTCTTTTACAGTCCAGTTTGCTTTCTTGCAGTCAGTTTGAAGCTTTGATACCTTTCCCAGGCTTGTACTTTTTATTTTTCATTATCTTTCTTTGTATACGCGGTTTTTCTTGCACACAGTTGCGTATACCCGCGAGTTTGTGTAGAAGGAACCGCGTATACGCGGGTTTCCCTCAACACAGACGCGTATACACGCCTGTTGCATAACTGCAAAGTCGCGTATACCTAGGCCGAATTTGAAATTTCAAGATTCTGGTGTTTTGGGTCTTTTCTAGCTGTGGAGGCCTGTGTCTTCAGAGTCTCTGTACTTACTGGAGTGTGACAGAAGTGGTTTTAAGTCTTGGTTCTCTTTCGTTTGTCCGAAAACTGATCTTTTTGGCGAAGTGTTCTTGTTGGTGCTAGCACTCCTGGATTGAGTTCCAAGATCGCTTTCTGAGCGTTCTTGGCTGTTCTGCTTTACCAGAACAGAGAGCTTCTGCTCACTGAATCGCTCCTATCTTTGTGTTGTGCTTTGCATTGCGTTCTTTGCTTTGTTTTCGATTGGTTTTCTTGGGTTTCATAGGCTAGGGTTTTGTTGCAATTTTCGAAGAACTTTTCTTGTTTCTTTGGAGTTTTTTGTTGCAACGAATTTGCACTATTTCTCTTGGCTGCTTGATTGAGTTTTTAGTCTTCCATTGCTCTTATTGATCTTGCTATCATTAGCTTTATAAGGTTTGGGGGCATAGTTGAAGTTTATGCTTGAAATTCGGTCTCGTTTTGGCTTGGATTGGGATAGTTGTTCTTGGTTTTCTTGAAACTCTTGTTTTATAAAACTGAAAAGCCCAAAAACATTTGTTTTTCTTTTTTCTTTTGCATATCAAAAACTCAAAAAACATTGTTTCTTGTTTTTGTTTTTGTTGTTGCCTTTTTCATTTTCGTTTGGCTTCATCTTTTGGGACTTTAGTGAAGTTTCTTGCTTCTAGTTTTAGCTTGATTTTAAGGAGAGGTTGTCTTTTGATTTCTTCTTCTTCTTGTTGAGTATTTTGGTGTCTTATATTGAGAGTTCTTGTTTGCAAGAATTGGCTTTCTGGATATCAAAAGATGAGTTAAAACTGAAGGAGCCCTTTTTGGGAAATTTCACCTTGTTTCAAGAGACTTTTTGCATCTTAGAATTTACATGCTAGTGGTCATTTTCATTAGGTGCATTGAATCATTTAGTTAGCTTCTTAATTTTTGTGAGTGTGAGTTTGTAATTCGAAAAGAAAAATACATTTTTAGTCTCGTAGAACTTACATAGAAATTGCTCTTCATCGAAAGACTAAGAACTGCATGTGCATGTAGTCAGGTTTTTATTAATTTCTTTTGCGTCAGAACATCATTGGTTTCAACTCCATATCCTTATGACTTAATACAACAGCCCTTAAAATAAGCGATTTAATCTAAAATCAACTAGCAAGTTTTATTAAGTGTCAATCACTAACTAGCTAGGTTGTAGGGCCTTGGAATAGGAGAGAGGAGAGTTAACTCTCCAAGGACGCTCAAACAAACATAGAAGTTTATTAATTGAGCGAAATCCAACTCCGTGAGGTGGACTGGGAAAGCTCTCATCCGAGAGTCAAGCGCGAGGGGAAGTGAAGGTTAAGAAGAGGGATACCCCCCTCCGATTAGCTGAATCTAACCTCAAGACCGTTCCGCCCAGCTTCTGATACGGATTGGTGTCCATAGTTGCTGTTCCTAGGTTCCACACAGGTGACTGCGGGGGGGAATACCCGTGGTACCCGAGGCAGACGTCGCATCACTTCCAGCAGTACTTCTGGGGGGTGCCCTTGCGAAGCTTGGGTGCTTGAGCCGGCAAAGGCTGTTGTTAGGAGGTCGGCGTAATTGTTTCTGATACCTTCGCTAGTTGTTCTGGGCCCTAATCATCCCAGACTGCTTTCGGAAGGCCCTATACTTCGCTTTCCTGTATTTTGGTGTCCGGTCCTCATCACCCGGAGCGGAAATACTTGGAGGCTATTTGCTTGCTGTTTCTCAGGGTTTTTGTTTTTAGTGTGTGCTCTTTGCTCCTAGCTTGCCTAGCTTTTCACTTTTCTTGAGTCTAATATAATAAATCTGTAAAAGTGGCTGATCAAGCGCCTCGACGTTCGAGGAGAGTCCGGGGGTTATCTCCCGAGAGTGCAGAGCCTTCTTCGAGAAGGCGTAGGAGCGATCTAGCAGGTGGTTTTCACCCTGTAGAGTCTGACGCTATGGAGAGAGATCCTCCACTAAGGTCTGAAGGTTTCGTTGCTGATTCCGGTGTCGGTTCCGAGAGGAGCGTTTCGCTCACCTCGAGGGTATTGTTTCCTCAGGAGGAAGATTTTCAGATAGAAGATATACCTGAGCCTGCGGCTACAGGTCCATCTCCTCTTCCTCTTGATCATCCGTTTGTTATTCAGTACGTCGGACCGGAGTCTGAGAGACCGCCGGATCTTCCATATCTTTCTTATCTTTCGATGGCCACGACCGGGAACGCGGCTTCTACCGTGAGTGCTGCGGGCATTCAGACCCCTGCTTCTGTCGAGGCAGGGGGCACTCTTGCTCTATCTTCGAGTGCTTCTAGCACTGCTATGTTTGGCTCCGGGTTCACCCAAGCATATGCTTCTCAATCTGGTCCCTTTGTTTCAGGGATGTCCATTGCTGGAAATCCCTCTTTTTCCTTTACCGCCGGTGCAGCTGGATCTACGCCCATGTCTAACATGGCTAGTGGATTAGCTTCGTTTCAGGGTTTCCCCTTTGGGACTGGGCATATTCCCAGTCCCAATCCTTCTTTAGGGTCGTTTCCTTTTACGTCCCAGACCCAGAGTTTCAACCCTTGGGCTCAGGGACCAAGTTCGACCGCTTTTATGGGATGGAATCCTATGTTTGCAACGTCTGGGGCAGGGAATCAGTTCATCGCGAGTCATCTAGGGAATGCTTCTTTCCCTGCATCGAGTGCTTATCAGTCTTTTTCTCCTCTGTCTAATGCGTGGAACCCCTACCAGGGGCTTTCCTCTTCAGTCAATACTTCAGCGGGGGGAACTAGCCTGGGTTATGGTAACTCGGCGTGGGGAGGAGGTTCTTCTCCATTTTCTACGGGTCCTTACTGGCAGCCTGGTGCCTCATCAAATCCAGGCTATTCTTTTCAGAATGTGGGAAATCCATCCCATCAAGGATGGAATTCTCAGGCTCCGCCGCGATTACCAATTCTGGCAACGTTAAACTTGCCAGATTTGGCGAAGTTAACTAATGACCCGATTCGGTATAGTCCGGGGTGGCCTCCGGTTCCAACCAAACTGCCTTCAGACATTCCTAAGTTTGAAGGTAAGAATGGTGAAGATCCGGCAGACCACGTCACCACATTCCATTTATGGTGCTCTTCCAACTCTCTGATCGACGACTCGGTTAGATTGAGATTATTTCAGCGCACCTTAACTGGGAATGCAGCCAAATGGTATATAGAGCTCACTGGGGGCAGTTTCGCCACATTTGGAGAACTGGCTGTCACTTTTCTTAACCATTTCCAGTTGCCTGTCAGATATGAGGCTGGGACCGAACTCCTGGCTAATTTTAAGCAGGATGAGGCAACTCACATTTCTGAGCATATTCAGGAATGGAGGAGAAGGAAGAGGCTTATCAAAGCCCATATTCCAGGTGAGTTCCTTCTCGAGTGGTTTTTGAAATCGCTTCAGTCAGATCTTTCAAAAGATGTATCCATGTCAGGGGTATATTCCGAGGAGCAAGCCATCTTTAGGGCCCAGCAGTTAGAGTTGATCTATTCTCGCTCCCATGTTTATAAGGCTTTGCCCAATGCTCCTCGCTCCAAATTGACCACGAAACCCAAACCCTCGGTCCGTACAGACTCGACTTGTCGGATCGCGTCAGTAGTAGTGCGCCCACCGTTTTCTCAATTGCGAAAGCAGCTTGTCTTTACACCGCTCTTCCGGTCGCGTGTATCGTTGATTCTTCACCTTCCTAGTCTTTGTCCATTAATGCTGTCCAATCTTCTGAACCCAAAGGAAATCAACAGTCCGATGGGAAGAAGAAGGGACGTAATAACAAGAAGAAGGGAAAGAATGGGAAGGGCAATGAAAATAAAACCAACGAGCGTGTTGGTGAAGGGCAAAAGGAGAAAAAGAAAGTGAAGTTTCCGTGCAAGCTTTGTGCTGGAGACCATCTAACACACCTTTGCCCGAAAATTCAGGATGCTCAGCGCCTGTTATCTCAGCAGGGTTCTTCTAGTTCCCAGGCTGTGCTAACAAACCCTTTTCCCCAAGGGCAGCAATTAATTGCTGGCGCGAACCAAAATCCTGGGGCTTCCTCTGGAGGTCCTCAGGAAGGGAAAATTCCATCGAATATCTTTATGATGAGTGCTCACGTGGATGTCGCTACGAGATCCCGTGATTATGGCGGAGAGGAATCTTCGAAAGCTAAGGAAGTTTCTGATACTACTGAGCCGCTTCATATCACGAAGCCAACCGTCGAGTCTATGCCTCGGATACCGAAGGCATCCTCTAAGCGGTCAACGATTAATCCGAACATGAGGGCTGCCCAGAACTACTCGATTGTAGAAGATCTGGCGCAGAGTCCTTGTGCTATGTCAGCTTTAGAGGTACTCCAGTCTTGTCCGGCTCAGCGCAGTGCTTTGCTCACTGCCATCGGGGCTATTGATCCGAAAAATTCTCTTCTGATTACTTTTGATATGAATAATTTTAAGAAGAGACTTCCTCATCACATGGAATTTCATATTAAATCATCGTATCGAAAGACCAATATCTTTCGAACGGTGGTCGATGAGGGTGCTTCTACTTGCGTGATGTCTCTCGCATGCTGGAAGACACTTGGATCTCCCAAAGCTGTTCCATCTAGCACTATTCTTACTGCATTCGATGGTCATTCTCACAGGCCCCATGGTATTGTCCCGGCTTTGCCCATCTATGTTGGGGGAAAAACCGTTAACATAGAGGTTGAGGTAGTAGATGCAGCCTTGGACTACAACCTTCTGTTGGGGAGGAACTGGATATATGATATGGATGCTATTGCATCCTCACTATTTCGGATAGTATGTTTCCCCCACGAAGGGAGGACAGTTACGGTGGATCAACTGGACTGTCCTCCTGTAGACCTGGATGCGCCTCCTGACTCATCTGTCCCTAAGTTGGACAATACTAAGGCGCCTATCGAGAATCTGGGAGTTGGAATGTATTCTTCCCTGATGGGATCTTTTGATCTTTCTCCTCCTAAGGTGTCTATCAATGCTATTTCATCCTCCAAGGCTCCCCTTCGAAGAGAGTTCTTTCGAACTCATTATTTTTCGGACCCTTGGACCTTACCTTCCCCAACGGCCACTTTGGAGGAAGGGCAAGTGGGTGGAATGGCATTCCCGATTTCTGCAGCTGAGATTGCATATCAGTCTGTTGTTGACACTGCAGAGTCTGATCCAGCTCCTCTTTCGCCGGAAGAGTTGGATGGTGATGTGGCTCCGGCTTGGACGCTTACTTCTTCTTCTGCCCAGGATTGTCTAGATACCACTCTTCCATCCGAAGAGGCCATCCTGGAAGCAATGACAGGTATAGAGAGACCGTGGGATGACTTGCATCATCGGTCTTACTTCCTACCTGACTTGAGCGAAGTCGAAGCTAGTTTTCCAAGTCCTCAGTCTCCTGGACCTGTTCACCCAGTCTTGAGCCCCTTAGCACCAGCACAGGTTTATGCTGAAGGGAACATGGCCGTGATCTCTCCGACTATCCCGGTGAACATCTCCAGGAATCCCAACATTATTGAGAACGTTTTCATTGGAGCTGAATGTTCCCGTGAAGAAGTTCAAATCTATACCGAGCTCTTCAAAGAGTATAGGGATGTTTTTGCTTGGTCTTATGAGGAAATGCCTGGCATAGATCCATCTATCGTCCAGCATGAGATCAAGACGTATGAAAACGCTAAGCCGGTCAGGCAAAAACTTCGTCCGGTTAATCCTAGGAAGGCAGCAGCTATCAAAGCCGAAGTTGAAAAGCTGCTTAAGGCGGGATTCATTTTCCCAGTTCCTCTGACTGAATGGGTTTCAAACCCCGTTCCTGTTGATAAAAAGCAAGGAACAATTCGAGTGTGCATCGATTTCAGAGACCTGAATAAGGCGTGTCCTAAAGATAATTACCCCACACCCTTCATTGATCAGATTATTGACGAGTGTGCCGGTAATGAGATTTTTTCCTTCATGGACGGTTTTTCCGGTTATAATCAAATTACTATCCGTCCAGAAGATCAACATAAGACCGCATTTATTTGTCCCTGGGGTACGTTTGCATATAAGAAAATTCCTTTTGGTCTTAAAAATGCTGGAGCTACTTTTCAGCGGGCCATGTCTTATGCCTTCCACGACATCAAGAAAATCATCGAGGCATACTTAGATGATCTAGCTGCTCATTCTCGAAAGAGGATGGATCATCCAGGTCACCTCCGGCAAGTATTTGAAAGATGTCGTTTTTATAAAATTCGTTTGAACCCGAACAAGTGCGTTTTCGCGGTAACATCCGGTCGGCTGTTGGGATTTATCGTGTCTAGGGAAGGGATAAGGGTAGATCCCTTCAAGGTTGAGGCAATACTTTGGTTGCCTCCCCCGTCTTCAATCCGTCAACTTCAAAGTCTCCAAGGGAAGTCTAACTTTCTTCTGAGGTTTATCGTTAACTATGCTGAGATTACAAAGGGATATATGAGACTGTTGAAGAAAGGAGTCCCTTTTCTTTGGGACGACTATGCTCAACGCTCATTCGATGCCTTGAAAAAGGCATTGACCTCTGCTCCTTTACCGAGTCCACCCGATTATAGCAGAGATTTTCTTTTGTATCTGGCTACAGCAGAATCTACCATTGGTATGGTTCTGGTTCAGGAGGATGATGCTCTGGCTGAGCATGTTATTTACTACCTTAGTCGAGGACTGGTAGGACCTGAACTGCGATACACCCCGATAGAAAAATTAGCCTTGGCAACAGTCCATGCTGTACAGCGACTCCGGCATTATATTATTCTTCGCAAAACTTATGTCTTGGCAGCTGCCAATCCATTTCAGTTTGTCCTCAGCAGGCGAGTGATTGGGGGCAAATATAATAGATTGATTGTGATATTACAAGAATTTGATCTAGAGTTCATGTCTGCCAAATCCAAGAAGTCATTAGTCTTTGTGGAATTGATCTCCGAGTTGCCTTGTGGAGAGGAGATGATCTATGATGAGTCCTTTCCGGATGAACACTTGTTTTTGATCTCTCCACAAGATCCTTGGTATGGGGATATCATCGTGTATCTCCAGACTGCGAAGTTTCCCTCTTCTTTTTCGAAAGATGAGCGTCGTAAGCTGCGTCACTTAGCTAAGAATTATCTGATTATTGGTGATGCTTTGTATCGTCGAGGGGTTGATTCAATCCTAAGACGCTGCTTAACTTTCGAAGAAGCTGAGGCTGTGCTCAATGATTCTCACAGTGGAGCTTGTGGGGGTCATTTATCTGGGCTTGCTACAGCTCAAAAGATTTTGCGTGTCGCCATTTCCCGCTCCTCATTTTCTGTAAAGAGCTTCCTTACCTGGTCATGAAGTGTCATCCTTGTCAAGTGTATACCCGAAAAATGCGCGCTCATCCAGCTCCGCTTTTTCCAGTCGTTACTGTCGGACCCTTTACAAAGTGGGGTATGGATTATACTACTTGTAACCCGCCTTCGGCAAAAGGTCACAAGTACATTATCGTAGCAGTAGACTACTTTACGAAGTGGGTCGAAGCTATGCCTACTTTTAGAACGCCAGGACCGTTAAAATTTCTTCTCAACCAAGTTATCGTCGGTTCAAGATATCAGAGAGATTGTCACCGACCATGGCAGTCACTTTCAGAACAGTATGATGGCTGAGTTGGCTCTTAAATTGGGTTTCCGGCAGGAGCATTCATCTCCATATTATCCTCAGGCCAATGGCCAGGTGGAAGCCGTGAATAAGTCCTTGAAGACAATTCTTCAACGGACGATTGATAAACATAGATCCAACTGGCACATTATGCTATATCCCGCACTCTGGGCATACAGGACGTCAGTTAAAACTGCAACTGGCTTTACTCCGTTTCAGTTAGTCCACGGGGTGGAATCCGTATTTCCCATTGAATGCGAGATTCCTTCCCTTAAATTAGCTGTTGAGCTTCTTCCTGACACTTCTAGTCTGGCAGAGCGGCTTCTTCATCCGGAACATCTTGATGAGCAGCGTCGAGATGCCGCCAAGTTGAATGAAGCGCATAAAAACCGAGTCAAAGTTCAGTATGATAAGGCAGTTAAGCCTAGGGTCTTTTCCGAAGGTGACCTTGTTTTGGTCTATGCCCAAGACAAAGATGCCTTGGGGGCAGGAAAGTTTAAGTCGATGTGGTATGGCCCCTATATCGTCAAAAAGGTCCTTAAGAAAGGAGCGTATACCTTGGTTGAATTTGAAGGAAATGAGTTGTCGGAGCCCCGAAATGGGCTCTATCTGAAGAAGTATTATGCCTAGGCTTTGGCCCGGCATTTTGCTTTGTATATAGTAGTTTTTGTCTTGTACATATCTGTTTGATTTTCGATTTTTGATGGGATGGTGATGTTTTTGATCTGCTTTGGCAGGTTGTGTTGATGTCATGAGTTGCCTTAAGCTTCTGGCCTAGAAAGGAGACACAATTCGAACTTAGCTCGCCGTCAGTTCTTCATCATCCTTCCGGGCCACCGTTGGTACTTGAGGGTTCGCATTGGTCCTCGTCTAACAACGCAGCGTGACCACACCCAAATTATTCACTCACCCTTCATAACATTCGGTGTTGATTCGTTGGTAGTTTTCTTGGACTCCCAGCTGGTGGTGTCGCAGTTGAACAACACTTATCGGGTACGAGATCCAGTTTTATTACGATTGTTCTTGAGGGCACGTTTGTTACAAAGGTCATTTCAATTTTTAACATTCATTCATATTCCTCGAGCTGACAATTGGTTTGCTGACTCATTAGCTAATCAAGCTTTAGATTGGCATATTAATCATTCAATACAATAATTTTTAATCATCAAAAACATCATACATTTGATACATTTATCACATCACATCAAATATCGTTGTATATATCATCGGAGTGTCAAAAACTTTACAAAATTTGGATCCATCAATGCCGTACAAAACTTGGGCTTATGCCCCATCATGTTCAGTCTCAAAAAGAATATACAGTCATCTAATATGTAAAATCTGTCTACTCCTGAGGACCCTCCCAAAAGTTGCGTTCCTATAGAACATCACTGCAGTGGCCACACGGCGGAACAGTCTAACCCAGTCTCGGGGTACTCCTACAACCCGTCTCTGGACGGCTTCTGGCAAGTCCTCCACAGCAGCCAGAGGGATTTGGCGGGTCAGTCCCTCCAAGTTTCTCTGCACGGCCTGGAGTGTCCTGTCAGAATCCACTGTCTCCGCCTCACCTCTGCGGTGCTTGTGACGTGCTAGGCCCTCAGGACGAACTGGTCCAACATCTGAAACATGATCATTTTTAATTGTCAGTCATTATGAATCCAATCCAAAAACATGTTTGTTTTTTCATTTTCATACATATTTGAAAAATCCAAAAAAATCATATAAGTTAAATTTTTTGAAAAACTTACCGACTGCTCCCCATGCTGCACCGGGTGGAAGTACTAGATCTGGATCTCCTCGGAAATCCATCCCGGCATAGGGATAGTCGTCTACTGTGATGATCTGTTCTCTCCACCATAAGAAGAACTCATCGTCCTGTGTGTCTTGTACCGCCGCCCCGCCCTTCATCATGTCTGCCCAACGGGCGATTCTTGGGTCCCGCGGGCTGCTGATAGTTGAGATGACTTTGGGTCTCAAAGCTGGAACTCTCTCGAAGAAGAATGTAGTCAAAATGGTTCCATAGCCAAAGTGTTTTTTTCTTGTTTGGCGAATGGAGGTCAGTTGTTGTTTCATGTTCTGTAGCTGGGCAGTGCACCAATCATACACATGAATTAAGCACTCTACAGCTATGCTCATGTGCGTCCTGGACGCCTGATGCAGTGACGCAGATCCTGCCACTCTGCCGATGGTGAATAGGAGGATCTTTATGTGCAAGTCCCTGATATCTCTGATTGCAATCTGTGTGCCAACTTTCTTGGAATTATCTACACAATAGATTTGGACATAGTCCTCCACGGTCAACCCTCCCAGGGGCTTTCCATGCAGATCCACTGGGTCTCCCCTCCTGGAGAGTCCAGTGATGAAGTATATATCTTCCACTTCTATGCGTAGTGGCATTTGATCAATGATGAAGCAATCCTGATCCGGTTCCCAATAATTTACAAGCATTTCAAGCAATCTCACATTACTTTTCATATTGGGCATTTTGAAAAATTTGAATAATCCACAGTTTCGGAGGACATTTTGTGCCGTGCGATCCTGCAGGACCTCTTGGTCTATTGCGCTGTGCTCACGTTCCCTCCAAGAGATAGTCATCCTGAAAAATTTCATTAAAATTTGCATTAGAAACTTCTTTTTGAGTTATGGACCTGCGCATACGCGACTTGTTCTGTGCACAGTCGCGTGTATACGCGGCTTCACTTCATTGAACCCGCGTATGCGCAGATACGCATTTTTTAAGAAGGGTTTCTAGGAAAAAATTCACTTAATTTTAATTTTTAAACGGACAAAATGATTAAGCAGGATGAATAAGGAGCCTACCTGAAGTTTCGCTGAATTCCGACGGTCGGTTGTTCCTGATTTGACGAAACAAGTTTTAGCTCCAGAGCTCTTTTTCCAAATCAGCTATGCAATAATGAACCAATTGAGAGGTAATTTGTGTATTTATGGCTAAAAATTGAAATTTTTTGCAAAATTTCCTTGTGCTTATTTTTTCGATCTGTCTTATGATGTACAACTCGATTGCTTGGAAGTGCCCAGTTTGGTATGTTTCAGGTACATTTTGACGATTTCGAGATTTTTCCCGGTTTTTGACCCATGATTTCAGACTCTTCACGGCAGGTATATGATCTTCACTGGCATATATGTTAGGGAATCACTTTCCGTTGCATCTTGCATTCTAGCCTCCATACTGATCACTTGCCTTAGGGTCGATCCCATCAGGTCATGAGTATTATACCCATTTCACTCGCCGATTTTTAAATCATGACTTGATGGTAGAGCCTTCCTTTACATGGGCTTCCTAGTTAGTTCCTCGCTATCACTTGTTGCCCATGCTGCTTTTTGTGTAGGCTCGGGAGTCCTCTTTAGTCCCGCCATGTCTTCTGTGTTGAAGCTTCATTCTTCTCCTTCATCACTTATCATTTTTCTGGCTTATACCCTAGAGGCTCCCTGGTGTCGTTAAGTTGTATTACTGCATTGCATATTGGCTACTTGTTTATCCCGGCCTTTAGCCGGCTTCATTTGGACTCGATGTTTAAGCCAACTTTTGACCTTGACTTTCTGTACAAGTTAACCATTGCATGCACTTAGCTATCACGACTTGACACCCTTGTACCCATGGATGGAACGTTCCTCTGAGTATCACTGACCAGTTTTCGCCACCGTGCATTGAGCATAGGATTGTTCCAATCCCAGGAACTAGTGCATCTGCTTTCTTGATACTCGTTCTATCCATTGTACCATAGCATTCTTTTATTCTTTTTCAGGCTTATTATGAAAAAGACAAAAAAATCAAATATAAAAAAAAGAGCGGGAACGG
>CM076571.1:24253917-24445599 GCA_034641835.2 Pinus albicaulis
TTATGGTACACATGAATGGGAAAAGGATCGTGGATAGTCCATTTCCAGCCCATCACAGGGAATTTAGAGACATAGCAGATGGCGTCCATGACATAAGCAGATAAATAAAAAGGCAGATAAACCCGTTGAGAAACATTTCGTTTAGACCGGTAGTGAAAAATAGCAGTGGTTAAATTATCAGATAGGATTTTGGCCCAGTCTATAATTGTGGAATTAATAGCCGCATTCAACAAAGGAAGCCATTCGGGCAAGATCATATTTATGTCAGGCTTTCCAAAAAGCCTGCATAACATGGCAGCAGTAAAACAAATACATTAATCTCAGATCTTCTATGGTGAATGACCCGATTAGCTCTTCAGATGGAGTTTTGAATTGCCTGTCTAAAATATCAGTGCTATCTTGCACCCATCTCACCATGTCTGTATATGGGAGAATCCTTGGCCTTGCTGCTATTCTATGCAGAAATGAGCAAGCCAAGTCTCTAAGGGTTGCTTTAGACGTATCCTTGGAACCTGCTGTAGCTACAAATTTTATCACCACAGGGTTTTCATCTTCTAACAGATTATACATTCCTTCCCAAGTGGATATAATAGCATCCTTATTACAAGCGGTGTCTGCATACAACGAAGCCATTTCTTTGTTTTCAGAACTCGAGCTTTTCTCCTTTTTACCCATAGTGTTTAGCGAAAGCTTTGTATAGACGTTTGCTTCTTCGTGCCTGCGTTTTATGACTAAATGAGAGTAATGGCATAAGAAAGGTGATGAGACTATTACAAATGTGAAAGCGGATGAAATATAATATTTTAATTGTGAAATGACTTTAAATCCAAACACAATCTCATTTACCATTAATAATCAATCCAATCATTTAATTTAATCATTAAAGCGCATAACATATTTGACATATGGGAAGATTGCCTTGGGATAGCACGCCTATGTGAATCTGCGACATTGCGATCTGTGATTTGCTGCGCAATATTGCAATATCGCAATGTCGCAATATCGCAAAATGAAGTCATCGCAGTTATGAAAAAAGCGCAAAAGCGGAAATTGCGCAATAGCGCAAAAGCACATATCGCAAAATCGCAAAAGCGCATATCGCAAAATCGCAAAAGCACATATCGCAAAATCGCAAAAGCGCACAACTGAAAAGAGCACAAAAGATATTCATTAATCATTTCTGTTTTCTGCACTATGCGATCTGCGACCAATGCGTTTTATAAAAGATATATACCATTTTGTTATGGATGCGCTATCTTGTTTAAAGAGCAATTTTATTATAATCTATCATAAACTTAAGTGTTTTTTAATATTCTTTCAAAGGGATTTCTATAGGTTTATGATAGAAAGTTTTATTTTAAAAGGCAAACAAATCCTAATTGATTTTTTTTGGATTTTTAACTAAGGGTCCTCATTTATTTAGTATTATTACTAATATTAAATAAAAGGGGGGTTGTTGCTGGTCACAACACACCATGGATCAAAAACCGGGAAAAATCTCAGATTCGTCAAAATGTGCCTGAAAAAAGACCAAACTGGGCACTTCCAAGCATCCGGGTTACGCAGCTTAAGATAGATTGAAAAAGTAAGCATAAAAAATTTTTGTGAAAATTTTCAACTTTTTGGGCATAAATAGACAAATCACCTCATATTTGGTTCATTATTACATTGTTGATTTGGAAAAAAGTGCTCTGGAGAAAAAAGATTCTTTCGTCAAAACAGGAGCAACCGACCGTCGAATTCCGCCGAATTTCTCAGGTTAGCTCTTAATTCATCCTTTCTATTCATTTTGTCCATTCATAAATTAAAATTTAGGAATTTTCGCTGTTAAATCTCTTGCTAAAAATCACGGGTTTGCGCATACGCGGGTTGGCAATGACCAAGTCGCGTATACACATGACTGTGCACAAATAAAGTTGCGTATGCGCAACCCAATATGAAAAATGTGTAGCTAATGAATGGATTAGTGAAATTTTGACAGGATGACCATATCATGGAGAGAGCGTGAACATAGTGCAATAGACCATGAAGTCATGCAGAATCAAGCATCACTAAATATTCTTCGGAATTGTGGATTACTCAAGTTTTTCAAAATGCCAAATATGAAGAGCAATGTACGATTGCTCGAAATGCTTGTGAACTATTATGAACCGGAAGAGGACTGCTTTATGATAGATCAGATGCCCATACGCATTGAAGTGGAAGATATATATTTTATCACTGGACTCTCCTGGAGGGGGGAGCCAGTAGACTTGCATGGTAAGCCTTTGGGAGGGCTCATCGTGGAAGATTACGTCCACGTGTACTGCGTACAGGGTTCCAAGAAAGTCAGAACTCAAATTGAAATTAAAGATTTAAGGGATTTTCACATGAAAATCCTCCTTTTCACCATTGGCAGGGTGGCAAGATCTACCTCCCTAGACCAGGCATCCAGGACACAAATGAGCATAGCGGTGGAATGCTCAACTCATGTATATGATTGGTGCACGGCCCTACTGATGAACATGAAGCAACAATTGACCTCTATCCGCCAAGAAAATACAAAACACTTTGGATATGGTACAATTTTGATGACATTCTTCTTCGAGAAGATTCCAGTACTAAGATCCAGAGTGATCTCTACCATCAGCAGCCCGAGAGACCCAAGAATTGTCCGTTGGGCAGACATGATGAGGAGATTGGGGGGAAGTGAAGTTCCCCGGACCACTTGGGATGATGAGTTCTTCCAATGGTGGAGAGAACAAATCATCGTGGTGGATGACTATCCCTATGCCGAGATGGACTTTCGTGGTGATCCAGATCTTGTCCTTCCACCAGGCGTAGCATGGGGTACAATCGGTAAGGTTACAATTTTTTGACTTATATAATTTTTTTTGAATTTTTTCAATATGTATGAAAAACAAAATGTGAAAAATAAACATGTTTTTGATTGGATTCAAATGACTTACAATTTTAAAAATGATCATGAAACAGATATTGGACCAGTTCGACCTGAGGGATGCCCACGACATAAGCATCGCAAAGGCGAAGCGGATACATTAGATCCAGACAGAACCCTCCAGGCTGTACAGAGGAACTTGGAGGGATTAAACCGCCAAGTACCTATGGCTGCAGTGGAAGATCTACCTGAAACTATCCAGAGACAGGTGGTAGGAGTACCCCGTGACTGGGTACGGTTATTCTGCCGAGTTGCCACTGCGATCGTGTTCTATAGGAGCACAAATTCTGGGCAGGGACCTCAGTAGTAGATAGATATGGTGTATCAGATGACTGTATATTTTTTGAGACTGAACATGATCAGGGGCATAAGCCCAAGTTTTTATATGACCTATGGATCCAAATTTTTGTATAGTTTTGAACACTCTGATGATATATATACAACGATATTTGATGTGATGTGACAAATGTATCAAAATTTATGATGTTTTTTATGATTAAATTTTATTGTATGGAATGATTAATATGCCAATTAATTGCTTGATTAGCTAATGAGTCTGCCAACTAATTTTCAGCTCGAGGAATATGAATGAAAGTTAAAAATTGAAATGATCTTTGTAACAAACGTATCTTCAAGAACAAATCCTGAGTAAAAATGGATCTCAACCCGATAAGTATCATACTAACCGCGATACCACCACTCGAGAGTCCAAGAAAACTACCAACGAATCAACACCCAAAGATATTGCCTCTGAGAGTAGATAAAAAACTGCAGTGTATTCTGCTATATTATTGGAAGCAGGACCAATGCAGACCCCCCTTGATACTAGCAGCTGAATGGATGGATAATGAAGCACCCAAGTCGCGGAAGCTAAGTTCCGGGTGTGTCTACTAGCACCATCGGTGAAACCACAATGACTCATGACATCCGACACAACCTGCCAAAGCAGATCAAAAACATCACCATCCCATCAAAAAAAAAAAAAAAACCATATATGTACAAAGAAAAACTACCATATACAAAAGCAAAATGCCAGGCCGAAGCCTAGGCATAATACTCTCTTCAAATAGAGCCCATTTTTGGCCCGAAACTCGTTCCCTTCAAAATCAACCAAGGTATATGCTCCTTTCCTAAGGACTTTTTTGACGATAAAGGGGCCATACCACCTAGACTTAAACTTTCCTACCCCCAGGGCATCTTTTTCTTGGGCATAGACTAAAACAAGGTCACCTTCCGAAAAAACCCTAAGCTTGACCACCTTATCATACTGAACTTTAACTCGGTTTTTATGCACCTCATTCATCATGGCGGCATCCCGACGCTGCTCATCGAGATGTTCCAGATGAAGGAGCCGTTCTTCAAGACTAGAAGTGTCAGGAAGAAGTTTAACAGCTAATTTAAGAGAAGGAACTCACATTCAATGGGAAATACGGATTCCAACCCGTGCACTAGTTGAAATGGAGTAAAGCCAGTTGCAGTTTTCACTGACGTCCTCTATGCCCAAAGTGCGGGATATAGCATAATATGCCAGTTGGGTCTAGCCTTATCAATTTTCCTTTGAAGGATCGTATTCAAGGATTTATTCACTGCTTCCACTTGCCCATTGTCTTGAGGATAATACGGAGATGAATGCTCCTACCGGAAACCTAATTTTAGATCCAACTCAGCCATCATGCTATTCTGAAAATGACTGCCATGATCAGTGATAATCTCTCTAGGAATACCAAAACGAGCAATAACCTGGTTGAAAAGAAAAAGAGCTGATGTCTCACCATCATTCCCAAAAGTCGGCATAGCCTCAACCCACTTCGTAAAGTATTCTACTGCTACAATATGACCTTTAGCCGAAGGCGGGTTACAAGTAGTATAATCAATACCCCACTTTGTAAAGGGACCAACAGTAATGACTGGAAAAAGCGGAGCTAGATGAGCGCACATTTTTCGAGTATAGACTTGACACGGATGACACTTTTTAACCGACTCAACACAATCTTTGAAAATCAAAGGCCAAAAGTACCCAACACGCAAGATTTTTTGGGCTGTAGCAAGCCCAGATAAATGACCACCACAAGCTCCACTGTGGAAATCATTCAACACAGCCTCATCTTCTTCGAGAGTTAAGCAACGTCTCAGGATTGAATCGACCCCTCGACGGTATAAAGCATCACCAATAATCACATAATTTTTAGCCAAGTGACGCAACTTACAGCGCTCATCTTTCAAAAAATTAGAGGGAAACTTCGAAGTCTGAAGATACACAATGATATCTCCATACCAAGGATCCTGTGGAGAGATAAGAAACAAATGTTCATCCAGGAAGGATTCATCATAAACTATCTCTTCTCCACAGGGCAACTCGGAGATCAATTCCGCGAAAACCAATGATTTCCTGGCAGACATAAATTCAAGATCAAATTCCTGCAAAATCACAATCCATCTATTGTATTTGCCCCCAATCACTCGCCTACTAAGGACAAACTTAAATGGATTGGCTACTGCCAAAACATAAGTTTTTCGTAGAATAATGTAATTTCAAAGTCACTGCACAGCATGAATAGCTGCCAAAGCTAACTTTTCTATCGGAGTATACCGGAGTTCAGGTCCTACCAAGCCTAGACTAAGATAGTAAATAACATGCTCTGCAAGAGAATCATCTTCCTAAACCAGAACCACACCAATAGTAGATTCTGCTGCTGCCAGATACAAAAGGAAATCCCTGCTATAATCAGGTGGACTCAATAAAGGAGCAGAGGTGAATGATTTTTTCAAAAATGCTCTAAACCTTATAGGGCTAGCTAGTAGCAAGATCTATAGGAGCAAAAGAAGACAAGAAACTCAAACACTCAGCCTAGAAGAATAGTACAACCTTGCAGCAAACAAAAACTTTAAAGAACCTAGAAAGACTCTTCAAAAATTTGCAACAAGAGCTAGTCAACTGAACTCAAGAAAACCAACCAAGAAATGGGCAAAAATCGAAATGCAAGCAAGACACAAAGGTAGGAAAGAGTAAATGAGCAAAATCTCTCTATTCTGATGAAGCAGAACAGCTAAGAATCCCCAGGAAGAGATCTTGGTACTCAAACCAGAAATGCCAGCACAAGAACAAGATTTGCTAAAAAAGCTAGTTTTCAACCAAACCAGAGAGAGAAAAGACCAAAGACCACTTTCTACACAATCCAGAGGGTACAAAGACACTGCAGAAATAGGTCTCCACAGGCAGACAGGGCTAGAAAGCCTAAAAACCTAAAATTTCAAAATTGACCTAGGTATACGCGACTGGACAGTTTAGAAACAAGCGTGCATACGCGACTGTGCTAAAGGAAACCCGCGTATACGCGACTCCCTTTAACAAAAACTGCGTGTATACACGTCTGTGTACAGACTAACCCGCGTATGCAAAGGTAAATAATGAAAATTAAAAAATATCAAGCCTAGATAAGAAACCAGGACTTCATTCTGACTGAGGAAGAGTAAACTGGACTGGAAATAAAAGTTAAAACTGTTGGAAACCTATCAAACAGCTGAAACCACCCAACAGGGGAATCACAAGAATGCGTTCCCCAGCGGAGTCGCCAGTTCTGTTTCGGGAAAAATCACCCTAGAGGTTTGTTGGGTCTAAACCTCCACAGAGCAGGGCATGCTATTCAGAAGGACTCACACACAACCATACTTGAATGCAAAAGACTAGTTAACAACGATAGCAGAACTCACCCGAAGTCCTACGTTCGATGTAGATCCCGCGGGGTCCAAACCCCCAGCAACTCTCCTTCCGCCTTCAACCTGGAAAACAAGAAATAACGTGCACGGAAACCTAGTCGTACAACATATACTTCTCCTAAACGTTAGTGCAATCCATGTGAAACATTATATAAACCATAATAAATGCTTAAATGATAATCTTTTCACATATATAAATAAACATTAACACACGATTTCAGGAACAAGATGGTTCTTCATTATCACGAACAACATGTACAGTAGTAAAAGTGGAGAGATCACATGAATCCTTCCACGATCTTCGAGCAGACCGTCATCCGGATTCGTCCCACCCTTGCCTCGCTAAGATTCTTCCAAGACTTGTGCACTCGAGATGGCATATAAATGGATGAACATCTCCAGGAAACAAGGGTTTCCTGATATAAATCTGGGAAAGTGCAGGAGGCACGGGGAATTAGACTTGAACTGGGATTCCAATAGAGTATAATGTCTATAAAATTTCTCTCTCCCTTAGGCCATACACATGAGGGGCTTTTTATATATTTTTTAATGATTTTAATGGCATACGCGGAAAAGTACATATGGACTCGCGTATACACGCGGAAAAGTCTGGGCATATCCGCGTATGGGGATTTTAACACTGTTTTTTAGTGAATTTTGTTCAAGTCTGTAGGAATGGGTGCCCAAAGCCATAAAAGCAATCATGAATCATATGAAGGTGAAAAATGATGCTATAACACCTCCTTCAGTTTCTGAACCACTCAAAATTGAGAAACCTAATTCTGATCTAGTGATTAAAATTCCTTCTAAAGGTGTACTTCGAAATTCATCTTTCAATCCACATGCGAGAGTTGCTCATAATTACAACATTGTTGAAGATTTGGTGATATCCCCTTCAGCAATGTCATCCTTAGAAGTGTTACAATCATGTCCAGTACAAATGAAAATACTATTATCAGCTATCAAAGCTATTAATCCTCAAGACTCAAACCTCATGGTCTTTGATCTCGAAAATTTTGTACCTAGACTCCCTCATCATATGGCTTTTCAAATTCTAGTATTAGTCAAATCAAGATGAGTTTTGCATACTGTAAATGATGAGGGGGAATCTACATGTATAATTTCACTAAATTATTGGAAAAACCTTGGTTCCCTAGCACTCAACCAATCACTGACTATCCTTAAAGCCTTTTATGGAAGAGGATTTTATCCATACAGAATACTCTAGGATCTGCCTATAGAAGTAGAAGGAAAAATCGTTAATCTAGAGGTGGAAGTTTTTGATGCCCCTCTTGATTACAACCTTCTTTTTTGTCATGGTTGGTCTTACACCATGAATTTTGTTGTTTCATCAGTCTTTCGAGTAATCAAGTTTCCTCGCAAAGGAAAGATTGTTAAAATCGATCAGTTGTCATACTTTTCATCAGACCCTACTTCTACGGATAGCATCCAGCATGTCGGAATATTGGGTATCCCATACAAAGATGTTGGTGTAGGATTAATGAAGGATTCCACTCTCATGGGAAATTTCTCTATACCCCCACCCAACATACCGTGAACAACCGCCAATATCAATATGATCTCATCAAGCACAATACCATTTGATGACACATGGACTGTGCCTTCAGAATAAGAATTGGACTCTTTCAACGGCGAGATGCCTTTGAGTCCTTTTTAATCGGCATATATAGCAGTACAATCGTATTATGACACCCCATCAACTATTCCAGATCAAATGAATGTGATCATCGAAGAATCATCTTCTCTATCGAGCTCAACCTTGACACCATTTTCGAATCCCTTTCAACATGTATTTGAAACTGATGAGAGTATTCGTGAAATTTTTTCATCGAATGAATTACCATGGGATGATCTACATCATAGATCTTCATTTTTTCCTGATCTTGATAAGCTTGAAAATAATTTTTTGTCTATTTTTACAATTGATTATGTCAAGGAACCACAAAATACCACATCGATTACACATTTGGATTCTGACACAAATTTGGGAAATATTTCTACAACAATTCCTATTGAGATATCAATTAAACCTGGAATTATTGAAAACATTCATATAGGTGCTTCTTGTTCAATGGAAGAGATTAACACTTACAAAGCCCTATTTCAGGAATTTCGAGACATTTTTGCCTAGTCTTACGAAGAGATGCCAAGTATCAATCCTAAGATTGTAATTCATGAAATTAAGACATACCCAGATGCTAAGCCTATTAGATAGATATTAAGTCCAATACATCCGCGGAAAGCTGCAGAAATTAAAGTTGAATTTGAGAAGCTATTACGAGCAGGATTTATTTATCCAATTCCATTGACGAATTGGGTATCTAACATAGTTCCCATTACGAAGAAACAAGGGACTATAAGAGTATGTGAGGATTATCAGGACATTAAAAAGGCGTGTCCAAAAGAAAACTATCGTACACCCTATATCGACCAAATTGTTGATGATTGTGCTAGAAACGAAATATTCTCATTTATGGATGGATTTTCTGGCTACAATCAAATCAACATACTCCCTAACGATCAACCTAAAACAGTGTTTATATGTCCTTGGGGCACATTTTCTTAATCCAAGCTACCCTTCGGACTAAAAAATTTTGGTGCAACTTTTCAAAGAGCTATGTCTTATGCTTTTCATGATATCATACATATTGTATAGCCTTATCTAGAAGGCCTACCTGCTCTTTCTTTATGCAGAGAAGATCATCCTATACACTTACGAGTTATCTTCATGATATGTAGGCAATACAAAATTCGTTTGAATCCACACAAATGTGATTTTTGTGTACAATCAGGACGATTACTTGGGTTCATTGTTTCAAAATATGGCATTCGTGCCGATCCTTCGAAGGTTGAGGCTATCACAAAATTTACCTCCTCCTTCCACTCTTCGCCAACTCCAAAGTTTGTAGGGGAAAGAAAAAAATTTATGTAGGTTTATCTCGAACTATGTTGAGTTAACAAAAGGTTTAACCTGATTGTTGAAACAAAGTGTTCCTTTTATTTGGGATGACATTGCTAATAAATATTTTGATTCACTTAAAAATGCGTTAACCCATGCATCGTTATCGCATCCGCCAAATTCCACTGGTATTACTTTTTATACTTAGTTGCCTCTGATTCCACGATTAGAATGGTTTTGGTTTAGGAGGATGAATCTCACAAGGAACATGTGATCTATTACCTAAGTCGGAATCTCAACCCAACGGAAATCAAGTATTTGCATGTGGAGAAGTTGGCCTTGGCAGTAGTTCAAGATGTCCAACGATTCCATCACTACATATTGTTATGTAAAATAATAGTGATATCTAATTGCAACCCAATGATGTATATATTGACAAAACATTTGCTCAGGGGAAAATACTCCAAATGGATTATCATCCTAGAAGAGTTTGATTTGGAATTTGAGAATTCCAAGTCAAAGAAATCACTATTGTTTGTCAATATTATGTGTGATTTTCCCAATATTAAGTCAAAAATGGTGGCAGAGAATCCTATCGCGGATGAATCTATTTTTCTCATCAGTAATTTAGATCCTTTGTATGGAGATAGCATTATATATCTTCAGACCCAAACCTTTCACCTAGATATTTCACGATCAGAATGACGGAGAAGCCGATACCAATCCCAGCAATACAATATTGTTGGGGACACTCTTTATCGTCGTGCTGCGGATTCTATTTTTTAGCATTGTATAACTCACGAAGAGGCTAAAAGGGTTTTTAAGGATTGCCACTCTAGAGCATGTGGTGATCATATGTTTGGGTTTGCCACAGCCCAAAATATATTGCGTGCTGGTTATTTTTTTCCATCTTTATTCAAATATTGTATCATCGCGGTCTGAAAATGCCACAACTAACAATTTTTTTATCGAAAGATGCGTGCACCTCCAACTCCTCTTCACCCAATTATTATTTTCGGTCCTTTTGCAAAATGGGGCATTTATTTCATTACATGTAGCCCTCACTCGGCCGAGGGGCATGGGTATATTATTCTCGTCGTAGATTATTTTACCAAAATGGGCCGAGGCGATGCCTACATTCGTGGCTAATGGCAAAACTGCAACTATTTTCATATTCAATCATGTGATTGCTCAATTTGGTGTCGCTCAAGATATTATTATGGACCATGGGAGCCATTTTTGAAACATTATGATGATCGAAATTTCTGATCAACACTGCCTATGCCATGATAATTCTACTCTATATTACCCACAGGATAATGGTCAAGTTGAGGTTGTCAACAAGGTTTTAAACACCATGATTAAACGGATTGTAGAGACTCATAAATTGAATTGGCATACCATGCTTTTTTCTGCATTATGGGCATACCGAACATCTGCAAAAACTGCTATAGGGTTCACTCCTTTTCAACTTTTCTATGGTTTAGAAGTCTTGTTACCCATTGAATGTGAAATATCGTCACTCAAATTAGCCATTGAGTTGTTACCAATTACCTCTGAAGAGGAGAAACGCTTTCTATACTTAGCACAGTTAGATGAGACTCGGCACACCATTGCATTGGTTGTTGAAGCTCAGAAGAAACATGTAAAATCTTTGTATGGTCAAATTTTTAACCCTCGCATTCATTCAAAAGATGACCTATTTTTAGTATATAATCAAGCTAACTACAAGCTAGGCGCTGGTAAATTCAAATTGATGTGGCATGGTCCCTATATTTTTAAGCGTGTGCCTGCAAAAGGAGCCTATGAATTAATTGATTATGACGGGGTCTCTTTAGATAAACCCAGAAATGGTATTTATCTTAAGAGATATTATGCTTGAATTTTCATGTGAATATTTCTCTTGTACAATAGTTACTTTTTATAATAGTGTGCCTTAGATTAGACAATTGTGCCTAGATTAGTTTTTTTTGCTACTGCTATCATTTCTTATCAAGATTACTCTTGATTTTGTAGTCCACGGAATATATCTTCCGTGGCTTGGGTTATCTATTTACCCACCGATGAGTTAGTTTCTATTCATGGTATATGTCTTGGTCAAACAACGAACAATATTGCAGAATATAGCACAGTCATTGAGTTATTATCTGATGCCATTTAATTTGGTATTCGACCTTTGATCATTAGGCTAGATTCACAACTCATTGTATTACATTTAAACAGAGTTTATGCAATTAGAAATCCAGTGTTGTTAAGATTATTTTTGAAGGTTCATCTCTTGGAACAACAATTTGATTATATCGAATATCAACATATTTCAATAAATGTAAACATGTTGGTTGATGCATTAGCTAATCTAGTTTTAAATATACATTTGCAACATTAACTAAGTAAATCAAAAACACATTCAATCCATGTTGAACAAGATACTCGGAGAATTAAAGTAGTAATATCATTAGGATAGATAAGTTTGTGTCCAAAAAATATTACATCATCTGTGATCATAGGTTCAAACACCTTATGATCTAAAATATACTGATATAAAAACAAAAATGTCGATCTACATTGACCATCAACTATCCATGATGATGATCATGATAATAAACTATAGCAAGCACCACCTTGCGTAGAAATCTTCTGAATCGACCTGGAACACCTGTCACGTGTCTCTGGACCCTGAGAGGGATATCATCGGTTCCTGTCTCAAGAATATAAATCGACAACCTCTCAAGGTTGTGCTCCATATCTGTCAGAATCTCTACTGCATTATCTTGTGGAGGTGCTACAGGTTGTGCCTCTTTCCTGTCAAAGCGACGAAGCATTGTTGGTCGTATCGGACCGACATCTACATTTAAATTTTTTCTCAGTATTAAACAATAAAAAATCAAATAAAAATTAGATTAAAAACTTCAAAATGATTCACTAACATGTCTCGTCCCACTATGCCCCTGGAGGCAAGGATGTTTCAGGATCACCTCTATAGTCCATTCCCGCATAAGGAAAGTCTTAAACGCTGAAGACCTGATGCCTAAGCCACATAAAATAAGCCGGAGTAAACTAAACTACTGAACCACCCTCTCCACCATGGCGAACCATCAGTGCTACCCATCACATCATCCGAGGTTCCTGAGGAGTTCTAGGATCTAATAATATCAGTTGAGGAGCGAGAAGTGGAATTATCTCTAGAGAAAGTGAAACAATAATGGCACCGTATCCAAATTTTTTCAACTTCCCATTTTTTTTCTAGTCAATTGACCTTTCATATTGGCCAATACTCCTTCACTCCAGTCGAACACTCTCCCTCTAAGACACTCAACTGCAGTTTGCATTTGTGATTTAGTAGCCACATGAGGAGTTGCACTCTCGCATAACCTGATCAATGTGAATGTCATCACTTTAAGCTTTAGTCGCAAGATGGTTTTTATGTCTATGCGACCGTCCTTTACCTCTGCATTATTGCTACAATACTAAGCTTTGTAGCCAGTGGTGGGAAGACCTCCTTGTCTAGTCCCAAATAAGGAAATGTTTCTTCCTCTCCAAGGTAATCTGGTGAGTAAGTATATGTCTGTTGGCTCAATCTCGAGCGGGTGGTCACCAATTACGAAACATTGGTCTTGTACATCCCATGCATTCACAAGCCAAGTCATTAGCTCGACTTGTGCATTAATTCATTGAATAGACCAAAACCTGTAAAACCCACAGTTTTTCAATGCATGCATGGTTTCTTGATCATCCATGGCTTCATTATCTATGAGCTCATGTTCTCATTCTCGCCATTCCAACATGGTTTAAAAGCCTACAAACCAACAAATGAAATAATCAAAATCAGTTGGAGGAAACTTGAACCATTTTTTGTGAACAAATATTAGTTTTCAAAAAGTTCACGGTGCCTACACAGGTTATGTGCACAGACAGTGTTATCATCCACACGCGCTTTATGCAAAACCCGCAGCGGCCCGATGATTTTTATTTTAAAAAATCGTGGGGGCACGGTTATTACATGGAGAACCCGCGCACCCCCAAGGGCAGATTTTGAAACACACTTTCTCCTAAAAAATGAAATAAAAGCTCAAAACAAGAAATGAAACTGGTGAAAACGTAGCTAAGGATGATGTGTATTACCTGGTTCTGGCGATTCGAGAAATGAATGGTCGGTTCTCTTGATATTAGCTCCAGAATTTTTTGGCCAAAATATCTCTATGCACTATTCTGAAAACAAAAGGTGAAAATAACTTATTTTAACTCATTTTTATAGTTTTTAATGAGTAGAATATTATTATTTTATTTATTTTTCACTTTTAAAAGGCCAAATCTAAATATTTTTACTTTTTGAAAGCATATATGTGTAATCTTTTGACTTTTTGTGCATGATACTGGATTTTTGGTGAAAAGAATTATTTTGACATCGAGTATACTTTTATCACTTTTTCGGGCTCTATAAAAATACGAAAAAGAAAAACCATGGATTCCTCTTTTAATCCCTTTTTAAACTCTCGAAACATGAAAATATCGTTGAGTAGTTGACTATTCGAACTCGTTAAAGTAAATGAACGGTCGTCCATTCAGTATAAGTTTACCCCTTTTCCACACTGAACTGGACTAATTACGAAAAAGGTATACGTTGACTAATCATTGTCAATAGAGTTCTCTCCTGAAATATTTTATCCTTTTTCGGGGCCTAAGAGAATAAATTTACGAAAAATAACCATGAAGTTTACTTATGTTTTTCTTCTGACTCCCAAAAAAATGAAAAACGTCAAGTTATTCATATACTAGGCTCGTTAAAAGTTAACAGTAAAGGACCTGTCAATCACAACAAGATCGAAACACTCCTTCTTAGGGTTCGATTTTAATACTAAGATGGACTTATCCGAAGGATGAGCTTACACAAACAAGAAAATGTTATCCTCCTCAAGCTTGAAAAAAATAAAGAGGTACTTGCCAATAATGGTGGGGGGTGGGGAAGAGAGAAAAATAATCTAGTTGTCATCCTTATTTAGAAAGCAGCATGCCACTCTTGAACACAACATTTTTCCACACTTGTACCTAGGTTGGTAAATCCTTTGTCTAACAGTTAATCAAACCACATTGAAATTATTCAGCTAATTTCTGGGTATTATCTTTAGGTCAAATGTTGACAAGCCATCTACAATGTCAATATGTGTTCAAGAGAAAGTTCAATAAACCATTCATTTCAAACATTTTTCTCCATTCACGTTGACCATCCTTGAGTCAGTCCTTGCAATATATTTCTTCAAAACTTGATCTAATGGTTTTGTGTCGTAGGCTTTCCTACGACGGATCACTTTCTATTGACATCAGCTCATTATCTAGAAAGTTGATCTAGAATCCTATCAGTACCTTGGGATTTGCATGCCCTAATTGTTGAAAAATGTAACTAGATCGGTCTTCATGTTGACTATGTAATTATGAAAAGGAAAATTTAATTAAGAGTCATGTAAATGGAACAATATCCTCCAAGACAATTCGGAATAATGGCCTTCAAGGCTGCCCATATTCAATGTTGAAGATAAGCCTAATTGCTACAAGGAAGTCGGCCTACAAAATTGTGTGGAAGTTGGCCTACAAAACTGTGTTGAAGTCGGCCTACATGTTGGCTTAATATCTAGAAGGAACAACTATTTATACCCATACATATGTTGTGGTAAAGACACAGAAAATTGCAGATTTTTCTGAGGTATTACTACAGTCAAAAGATGCAGATTTAAGAATAGAGTTCACTGAAGTTTGAGGAATAAGAATTGCGGTCAATTATGAGGTGGACAGCGTTGAAGGAAGAAAATAATTTTCGAATGGACAGTGTGTAAGGAGGAGCAACCATTGCGGATTGATTAGAGGCTGGAAAAAAATTAAAAGAGCAGATCAAAGGGCTGAATTGAATGTACATTTATCTGAAGTAAGACGAGACTGAAGGATACAATTTTCAGATGGAAACTGAAGGGTATTGTTTATGTATGTATTTTAAGGATATAATAAGGATATCTCTAGTTTCAATATACAAAGACAGTGATCTCAAGGTAATGAGAAGCAAGGAAGGTAAATCAGAGATTTACCTTCCTAATCACATTATAAGATATTCAGTTTCAAATATAAATAATTATGTCTCTACATTTTGACTAAGTAATTTGATAATTGACTTGATGAAAGATTAACTAAGTTAAAGAATAATACATAAGCAAGCTCACAAGTAGTTATCAAGAAGAGAATTCTTGTATTAATCACAAGCCCTTATATTCTCAACATGGTATCAGAGTTGTGGTGCTAAAATCAAATAAAGGGCATTTAAGAGAAACTCAAGGTACAGTCCACACAGAGCTCGAACATCCTTGGAAACATCGGGTGAGTTGACAGTAAGACAATGCAGACACTTATTACTGAAATAAGTTTGATACCTCAAGCTGGAGGAAACACAGTCTCGGAAAAATTATAGTTCGAGCTTCTCATTTAATATTGCAGTCATGATCACAAAATTAATTTGTGTTATAACTGTATGGCTCGGTGGTATTATAGTATGCTATTTTGGTATGCTACAAGTTTTGCATGATGCAAACACTGTAATCTCAAGCAAACTCACAGTGACAACTCCTCAGTGTTTCGGTACTATATCACAGCAAATATTTTCCAGTGTAGTTTTTTTGTCTTACAACATAATTACAGTGACATAATGACTCAATGAAGTGATACTTATTAATGTGATTATCTATGTATTACAGTGGTGACTCGGTACCATAAGGTCTAGGTGGATCTACATTGAAGAAGAAAGGCTACCTCCCAAGGAAATTCAAAGTATCTTGAAGACTTGAAGACTAAGAGGCTAAAGGCACTATCATCATCTTCAAAGGTTTAAGACAAGTTTCCTCTCATTGAAACAAGAACCACTTCTTTATCCCTGAATAAGGTCATCCAAAGAAGCAGTAATCTCCATCAACAAAAGGAATTTGGATCTAAAAATTTTGTCACCATAATTGAAGCAATCTCCTTTATTGAAGAAAAGCCTTTTTCATCTGGAAGAAGATCATCCAAAAGGAGAGCACTAATACATATTTTCTCAACCACAATTAAAGAAATCAAGCTGAAGACTCTTCACTTGTCAGGTAAGTATATTTTATTCTGTAATCAAATTTTGTAACATGACTATTTTTGCAGAGAGATCTATAAGCTGGTTGGGTTACCAAGATTCCTTGCATGAGGAGGATAGTCACAGTCCTCGAAGAAATTAAAGTCATGAAAAATCTCCAAAGGTCAATATTTATATGAATACATGGAAAGGGTATAAAAAGGATCAAAGGATTCTTATGTAATTATTCAAAGTCCTTACATCCCTCTGTCTATGAAGGATTGGAGACATCAATATAATATATGATAAGGTGAAAGAATGAAGGGATATATTCATAAGATCTCAATTGTGAGATCTGGAAAAGATGATAAGATGGACAATGTAACAAATAGACAATGGAATTACCTCATTCAACTTGTGGTTTCTATGCTAGATTGAAAAAGAAAAATCAAGGGAAAAAATGTTGAAAGATAAAAGACCCAAACATTTGCAGAAGAAAAAAGGAAAGTTTAGGAAAAATGGAAGACTTATGGAAATTACAAGAAAGATAGTCCTAAAGGGACAATCTCAATAGGAGAAATAAAGGAATCTCATAACACTGAAAAAGGATGGAGGAAGCTGAAGAAAAGGAGTTCAAGGAAAATCACGCAAACTTATGAATAAGGAATCTTTTCTGTTGGAAGCAATATAGCATCCTGATCAAAGCATGCCAGGAGCTCCTGGTAAATCAACACCGGGAAACCTCTTTGACAAAATTTAAGAAAGTAGTCATCAAGATCAAGGGTCATCATAAATGGGTCATCATAAAACATACTTCTGGGATGTGATGACATATTGATGAAACAAGCAAAGGGAATGAAGCTATTCATTCCTAAAAATTTCTATAGGATGACTCAAGGGAAAAAGGTATGAGGTATGTATATATTTATATGCCGACATTGGATGTTGTGATGTCATGTTATATGGTTGCAGGTAATTAACTTATGTACTTAGAAGTATGATCTATGGAGAAGTATCTCTCAATGCATGAACAGATGAAATCAACATAATATGTCCTCATGGAATATGAGGTGGTTGTAAATGAACAAGAAACTAGAAAGGTTGTAAGTTCCTGGGAATGGAGAATGTGCAGAAAGGAAGAGATCATGAAATGCAACCATGTCAAGAGGCAGTTATCATATGGAAGCCCAGAAGATGTGACTTGGATATCTCCTGGGATGATATGTAGACTCTGACAGAAGTCTGGAAAATAAGAAAACTTTTGACAAAACCTATCAGTAGGAGATGTGGCAATCTGTATAAAGGATTTCGATGCCTACAAGAAGATGTCATGGTAAAAAATCATCACTAAGGTAACTTTTTTTCATATGTATATGTCTATCTGGATGAATTTATGTAGGGCTGATAATCATAAGAAAGGATTCATGATCCTTGGGGATGATTCGAAGGAATGCAGCATGGCATAATGGTGGACCAGATGAGAAAGACTGATGGATCACTTTCTGACAGTGGACATGACTCGTGATTGAAAGTGATGGATGATATGTGCCCTATGAAGCCAAAATTTGAAGATTCCTCAATATCAAAATCCATGACATCGAGGGGAGGAACTCTTCATGAGTAGCTGGATTGTTGCTGCAGGAATCTGGTTGATGAGGAGCCTGGTGGTAAGTTTCTTACTTGGAAGAAACTTGAAATATGCCCTCCCTATGTTAAGAGGGAGTGATGTATGTGATTCTCGTTATGTTTTCGATGTGTCATGAGATAGGGCATTCAAGATAAGAGTAGTCGTGGGCCGATATTCTTTGAGGGTTGGCTACCCAAGAGAATAAAAGTCCAAGAAGGTCATACTCTGGGAACACCTATGTCGGGTATGTACCTTGGAGATACAATGACTATGGTGTCTATTAGTCATGTGTCTCGCCAGCATTGTAGCCCGTCATATCGTTGAAGAGATGGGGTTGTTAGTCAAGGCCTTGCACTAGGACAATGTTGGTTGATATGATGTTATACAGATGTGATTACCAATCTGATTATTATTACGAGATTCTTCAGTTTGAAAGCAACCGTGTACCTGTATGAATACCTTCCTAGTTAAGAGGGAGTGTTGAAAAATGTAACTAGATCGGTCTTCATGTTGACTATGTAATTATGAAAAGGAAATGTAATTAAGAGTCATTTAAATGGAAAAATATCCTCCAAGACAATGCAGAAGAATGGCCTTCAAGACTGCCCATATTCAACGTTGAAGATAATCCTAATTGTTACAAGGAAGTCAGCCTAAAAAATTGTGCGGAAGTTGGCCTACAAAACTGTGTGGAAGTCGGCCTACAAAGATGTGTTGAAGTCGGCCTACATGTTGGCTTAATATATGGCAGGAACAACTATTTATACCCATACATATGTTGCGGTAAAGAAATAGAAAATTGCGGATTTGTCTGAGGTATTACTGTAGTCAAAAGATGCATATTTAAGAATAGAGTTCAGTGAAGTTTGAGGAATAAGAATTGCAGTCAAGTCTGAGGTGGATAGCGTTGAAGGAAGAACAGAATTTGCATATGGACAGTGTGTAAGGAGGAGAAACCATTGCGGATTGATTAGAGGTTGGACAAAATTTAAAAGAGCAGATCAAAGGGCTGAATTGAATTCAGATTTATCTGAAGTAAGACAAGACTTAAGGATACAGTTTTCGGATGGCAACTGAAGGGTATTGTTTATGTATGTAGATGAAGGATATAATAAGGATATATTTGGTTTCAATATACAAAGATAGTGATCTCAAGGTAATGAGAAGTAAGGAAGGTAAATCAGAGATTTACCTTCCTAATCACATTATAAGATATTCAGTTACAAATATAAATAATTATGTCTCTACATTTTGACTAAGTACTTTGATAACTGACTTGATGAAAGATTAACTAGGTAAATAAAAATACATAATCAATCTCACAAGTATTTATCAAGAAGAGAAATTTTGAGTTAAACACAAGCCCTTAGATTCTCAACACTAATCGCAGGTTTCTCGCCTTCAACGATAGGTTGCATCAATGATCTTCAATCAAATGATTCTATGAGTGTTCGACTTCAAATCATTCATTCACACTTCATAGATTGTACTAGAGTACTTTGAGAGCCATTATCATTATTGGTGGTTTCTCTCACACTTGTTAATGGTTCACATCATTGACCGTTAATCAAGTGGTTTCTACCATGTTCAACTTCGACACAATCAATCGCATGGATAGATTCGTACTAGTTCGTGAAGCGGAAATCAAGACCCTGGATCTAGTTTCCACCATCCAGACCGCAAGGAGTTTTATTATTCATGATATAGTAGACTACTTATAATAGATGGATGTGTCCATACTGTGTCAACTTTTGATGTAATATTGAAACCATATATGTACTAGAACACTTAGTTATTTTTTATCTGAGTAAGGGAATGCCTACCTCAGCGATGATATATATATATTTGCATTGAATTTTTTTTACAGGTTTTCGACCGGTGTCTCCAATCCAATCCTCGGAATGATAAAGCACTTCACTCTTCAGAATAACCTTAGACTTTTCACTTTAGGGGGAAATATGTTATATGTCATTTTTTCACCATGACATTTGACTATTCATATGGGTCTATCACCATCCATATCATGTTCCCTTAGAAGTCAAAAACACTAATTTTCCTAAATCAAGTCTTGGAATTGGAGAAAAGCTCTGTAAAACCCTTAAAATTCTACCTGCACGGTTTTTCTAGCCTTTCCCTGCGTATGCACTGATGTTCTATCCATAAACTGCAGCAACTCCCACACTTTTTTCCACTATAACCTGTGCACCCCCATGAAAATCAAATAAAATAAAAAAGCAAATTATCGAAGCCTAGTTGGTCGAATATTCTCCCAATTGGAAGCTTGTAGAGTCAAAATCAGTGCAAGATTTATCGCTCCACCCATGGAGATTATCCCTTGGTCCATGGAGCTCAAATACCTTCATGAGAGGAATCCATCCCCATCTTCATGGAACTGAAACTACCTCCATTTCCTTATAAATTGAGCTCAATTTTCAGGTTGAAGGGTAGATACCAATGTAATTAGAGACTAATCTATACAGTTTCTAAGCTGAAGAGAGTTCATAAGATTGCATACTTTCTACACTAGTGATTTTTTGTTGGCATAAGAGATATCACACCCTTGTGTCTATAACTCCATGTTGGTATTCAAAGAGGAAGGCTTATCAGACTGAAGGAGAATGATTTTTCAGGACCCCTGGATAAATATGTACAACATAAAGGCATCGGGTTGTAAGGTTACTCTTTCTATTCAAGATAATACATGTGGATATCTTTTTCTCATTGCTTTATTTCTATGTTTATTTGAATAATGTCAATACTTATACTCCTTTATCACTAAGTTGGATTAGTATTTTTTTATTATTATATGTTGCATATGATTTGATTATTTGTCGTGTCTTTGATTGCAGGTTATGCTCATTGGAGAACTAATTTGGAGCGACGGGACAAAGGGCTACATCAAACGTTTGGATTTCAAGGTAGGGGCATGTCCTATCTACTTTACTATTATAATAATCTTGAAATGCAATTAATCTAGAGGAAAAGGTTTTCAAATGGATCTTTGTTTCTAGTTACTTGTTGGAGTACTAGGGAGATCACTCTTGTCCGCAAGAGGGATTAATCCACGTAACATATATGGAATATATTTAACATATATTTGATGAACGGAGGTTTATATACTCACATTAAATTATTGATTTTGTATAGTGGGGTGAAATTGATAGTAAATTTTTTAAATCAGTTTTGTAAGAAGATATCAAGTAAGGTTGCAATTATTTTGTAAATCAAAAGAACATAGTCATTTTTTATGATGCATTCACTAATCTCCATTGTGTAGGTACTTCTCTCGGGCAAAAAAAACTCCCATGAGTGGTCTAGGAAGATAAAATACACCCTCATTTTCAATGAACTTTGGAAAGGAATTTGTGATGGAGAGGGAGACAATGCACCTAAAAATCGTACTTCGCATAAGGAGTTTTCCATATGGGAAAAAAATGATAGAAAGGCCTATCCCTTGATTGCAACATCATTAAATGAAGAGGTGAGTCATCATATTTTTCCATTTTCAAATTCCCTTGAACCCTTAAAGAAGTTGAAATAATTATATGGCTCACACTATAAGATTTCATTTGTTCAATTGATGATTAATTTGTTCAATCTTGAGTTTAAAAATGATGACCCTATTGCCTTAGCATGATAAATAAGATCCATTATGAATGACATAAAGGCCACCGGCGTTCAAATAGATGTTCCTCTCACTGCTTATGTCAACACATTATATCCCACTTATTCACATTATCTTGAATCATTGCAAGCAAGTGGGAAAATTAAGGATATTTCCTTTGACTCCCTTCAGAAGAAGTATGATGAAAGAGAGCAGGCTTTTGGGAAGAAGACAACTCCTCAATCTTCTGAAGAAGTTATGAGAAATGCATAGGAATATAATAATCACCAAAAATATTCTTCTAGAGGAAGAGGCAGTCGAAGACGAAGAGGAAGGAATAATTTTAGAGGCAAGTAGGCAGACATTTCTAAGAAGAAAGGTTTGATTTTCATTTCATATGATGCAATAGAGATGGACACAATGCTTCCACACATAATTTTCCTTGGGACAGAATTAAACAGGAAATAAATAAATAAAATATTAAAACACTCAGTAAAGGGAAAGGAAAAGCAATCAATTCAGCTCATTCTGTTGTGGCACATTGCAACATTGGAGTAACTGAATATTTATTCAATGCTTCACTTGCTTCATGGAAATATTCTTAGTTTCTTGATTCAAGAGAAACTTGCCACATGACTTTCATAAGAGATTTCTTTGAGGAATTCATTGATAATGTTGATGGAGCAATATAATTTTCATATAATTCAAAACTCAAGCCATCAAGGCTTGGCACCATTAGGCTCAAACTGCTTGCTCTTCCTGACTTTCTTCTACATGATGTTTTATACCTCCTAGAGTTGCTTAGAAACTTGTTATCTTTGGCCCACATCTTCCAGAAAGGAGACTCCAATCACATATTTTATGGAAATGTTGAGGTCATAAAATCATGAGATCACTCACTTGTCATGATTGAGATAGAAGAAGAAATCATTCTAAAGATGCAAGGAACCTCTTCTCGTGCACATATATTTTCATACATTTCACACTATGATGAAGGTACTATGCCATAAATTATTTTATTACATTTTATATTTGGACATTTTAACTATGGTAACCTTCATTTTTTGAATAAAAATTGTGTTACGGGTTTTCCTACTATCCCTAGGAAACTTAAGCAATGTGATGCTTGTGTCTTAGGAAAGCACAACAAACACTTTTTTCATGATTCTCATTCCAGAGCACATAGAAAAATTGAACTCACTCATTATGATTTATGTGGCCCAATTTTTATTCCTTCTACAAATGGTAATAGATATATGTGACATTTATTGATGACTACACCACAATGTGTTGGGTTTATTTATTGACGAACAAATCTGAAGCTTTTGAAACATTCAAGAAATTTCATGGATGGATTGAAAATTATGCACAATCTCATATTGGCTCTATTTGTTGGAATCACAATTGTCGTTAGACCAAAACCCACAGGGTTAGTCTCCACTACAATCGTCAAAGTTAGGATCCACGAGAGGCAGTTAGTCCATGTCGCGAAACACATGGGGAGCGTTGAACCCAATGTCGTACAATCTCCCCCCCAACGCGATACCAATTGTTGGAATCACGATTTTCATTATACCAAAACCTGTAGGCATTATTCTCTGCTACAATCTTCAAAGTTAGGATCCACAAGAGGTGGTTAGTCCATGTCATGAAACACACAGGGAGCATTGAACCCAATGTCCAACACTATTCGTATTGATAGTGGAAAAGAATACACTTCAAATGAATTTGAAAACTATCTTCGCCAGCATGGGATCAAAAAATCAAACAATCATGCCTTATAATCCCCAATAGATGGAGTAGCTAAAAGAATGAACATGACAATTTTAAATATGGTATGTTTGATGATGTTTTTCAAGAATGTTAAGTTGATGTTTTGGGATGATCTATTTCTATGTGATGTGTATATAAATAATAGGTGTCCATCTCACGCTATCAAAAACAAGACTCCCTATGAAATGTGGTATGGCAACATTCCTTATTTGAGGCATCTCGAGGCTTTTGGTTCCACTTAGTATGCCTTGATACTTATGGAACATAGAAACAAACTCAGTGCAAGGAGTCACAAATGTATCTTCTTGGGGTACTCAAATTCTTCCAAAGTGTATCGTCTCTATGATGAAGTGAATAAGAATTTTATAATATCTTGATATGTGATCTTTCTTGAAACTTCCAAGACTAGAAATGTTGTTGAGTGAAAACTTAATCACTTGGATAGATTCGGACATGAAAATTATTTTCAAGTGTTTGATAATGAGATTCCACATCTTGAAGGGGATATCCCTATATTGGATCAATTTGTGGAATTTTCTTCTGAAGCACTCTCTCCTTGCATGAAGCTTCAACCACTGATGACACTTTTAGTGATGTGATTGACTGAATGGGAGGCTAAATCTTGATGAATTCCCATCTCATTCAACTAATCAGCCTTGTCCATCTCAAAAATCCCCTAAAAAATGGCTAACAAAGACACTTGAAAGTGTTCGTCTTGATGAGGTTGGAAAGACAGGAACAAGAATCTTAATAAGGAAAAATGGAGGTGATGTAGACGATCTTGATTCACTTGTTGATAAGGATGTTTCTTGTGATTTTGAATTGAAATTGTCTACATATTTCGAACCAACTTCCTTCAAAGAAGTCGCTTCTCATGATGAATGGAAAAAAGATATGTAGAAAGAATATGATGCTTTGATAAAGAATGGAATATGAAAGTTGGTTGGTCCTCCATTGGAAACTGTTATCACTCAGTAATTTCTCAAGGTTAAAGAAAGAACTCACCGAGGTAACCACAAACCTACTTTTGAGATTAGGATCTAGCCTTCCTAATGCTCAGAGAGGGCTCTCTCTTTATGATTTAGATTTGTTGTTTTTAATTTATTTTAGGCTAGTTATGTAAGATTGATTGGTTTTGATTTTGATTTGGTTTTGTGGTGGAATTACTGATTCATATGGATAGATGGTTGTCTATTTACCATTGGGCTAATGGAGTCAATGTATCAAGAAAATGAGCAGAATCAAGTTCTAAAGGAAGTGTTCACAGGGCAAGGTAGCTGAGATGATTCAGATCTTTAGGCTGGATGGTGAAATGGTTTCAATAGGGATGGGAGAGCAATTAAGGATTCTCATATCTGGATAATGAGGGAAATGGTAGAGATCAATTGAAACTAGGGATCAATGAATAATTCCCTAACCCTAATCTGGATATCAGTAGAAAACATGAAAATGAATAACAGTACAAGACAGAGTGTATTTAAACAAGTTCTTAAATAAAGTTCCTTGTATATCATTTAAATTCAGAAAACATGCAAGTATTTGAAAACTTTAGAAAACAACAAAGAACAATTGAAAGTACTTCACTGAAGTGGCTCAACACATGAATCCTGCAATATAATGCCTTTATTTCTCAATCCAGTATGTTGACTTGTAAATGGCACAATAAACCCTCAGGATTCAGATCAATGCAGCTATAGAAATGTTTATAAATCCACACACCACACATACTCCGAATGACTGAATTATTTATACAAAATATCTTGTTTAACTAATCAAGATTTATTCTAGGAAATAAAATATATCTGGAGGCTAAAAGGTAGTGAAACCTTTCAACTGATTGAAAATATGTCCTTGTTTTATCTGATATGTTGTCATTTGTTTGTTTCTCTCATGCTAGCTTATCTATTACGTTATCTTCTTCCTTTGTCTTTTATCTTTTATCTGATTTCCCTTTTTGTTCTTTAAACTTTGTTTTTGACCTTTAACTCTGCCAGCTTTGTCAACTGTCACAGTAAATTCCTCTTTACTTTATTGCTTTGTCTGCCTGATTTCACTTTTACCTTTTACAATAAGACATAAGTAACAAGGAGTAAAATATGTTCTAGAGAGTTGTTGGTATGAATCTTTCATTGTTTTCTGGTGGAAATGTTTTCATCCTTTGTTCTGACCATTTACTGTGTAAATTTTCCTTCCTGTGTTGTATTGTTGTTTTTAACTTGACTTTCCTTCTGTGTATGAAACTACTGCTTAAATCCTGAGAATCTAGATTAAACAGTTTGAACTAGTATCAACTATTTATCATATTTCTTGGTGTGTTGATATACCTGCAAAACAAAACATTTCATTAATAAAATAAAGTTCTGCAAGAAGGTGATCGGAAGGCCTTATTAAATTGGGAAGACCTGTGGAATGAATTTTGGCTCCGGAGGTTCAACTCCGTTGGCAATGGCTCTTTGGTTTTATTCGCAAATATGCATAAATAACTCAATTACAAGGTTTTGAAACAATGTTGGTTTTTCGCACAATGTCGGAGTTACCACAGTAGCTTGGGGTTTTCGCATTGGTTTACCGCATAGTGCATAGTGAGCAGTTGGCATGATGGTTTAACACAGTGTGGGGTTGACAGGTAAGTAGTTTATCACATGGGCTAATAGTGGTTACGTGGTTTTGCATGGAGGAGTGCGATATGATGTGGGAGTGACGGGTGGCGGGGAGGGCATTGAACAAAACCGCCTATTTCGCAACCTTGACTAGCATTAATCATCAAAGAGAAGAGAATGTGAAATGGAGTGTGGGCCGTTGGATTTGTGGATGGTGATCTAACGGTCAAATGCATTGGTGGGTTTGGATAAGTAGGGCCCGAGAAACTTCATGTGGGGTGATATAATGTATTATGTGAAGGTTTTTTAATATGAAATGGGGTTAGGGATTAATATATGGATATGTAATAAGCGGGGATTTAACATGAAATAGTAGGGGAATATATATATTAAGTGGGAGGTTTAAATAATATAATCTATATGCGAATGGGTTCATAAAAAAAAGGATAGCGGAGGGGTTATAAAACTATAGGCTAAACTAAATAAGGGAAGTCGGGAAAATAGATATGGGGGTTGAAAAATATAATAGTGGGGGATTAATATAATAGCAAAGGTTAGAAATAATTTTTAGGTGAGGGGTTTTAAATGATTTTGGGAGGGGGGGCGGAGTTTAAATGAAATTTACCTGACATATATACTATGAAAAAGTAGGTTTTCTTGTGTTTTTATCGGTAAAGGGGAATTAGTAAAGGGGATGAGTTTTGAACTAGGGAGAGGGGTTTTTAGGAAGGGTAAATGTTTAGAATAAGGGGAGAGGGATATTAGAAAAGGGAAAGGGGTTTTTATGAGGGGAAATTGTTTAAAAGGATGTTATTAATATGAGATGAACCAACAGTGCTTTATATGACTTGCAAAAATTGCTTCTGCCTACCTTTTATTTATCCCAGTATTTTTATTTCTTTTCTTGGTTGCATTTGAGCTTGTTGACCCTTTTATTTTCTTTTAATAAACAGACTAACTACTTCTAACATTATGACGTCCAACAACTCAGATTAAACTAATGAACTCGTTTATCCTCTACCTAACTACTGATATGCTAAGATTAAACAGTTTGGCTAGATCTTTATTTTCTATCTATCAGCATGAAATTTAAAACATGAATAATCAAGATTAAGATATTTGACCATCATGGATTGTGAAATTTTGGACAAGTTGCACACAATCTTATTTTCAAAAGTAAACTAATAGTAGTGGCTTTTGAATGTGCAACACTTTCATGATCTTATTTTTATCTCTTTTTTTGGGGTTCATACTTGATATTCTTTTTGTTTTTTGTTTCTTTTGGTCCTTTGATTGTTATTTTAGGACTTACCCTCTTTTCATCTTTTAAATATGGGAATACATTTGTAGAAATCAAAGGTATGTACAATTTTGCAAAATTATAACAGAGTAAATTCAAAATTATGAACCTCATTATTATAGGACCCTAACAAGAACCAAACCAATAGGTTGCAAGTGGGTCTTCAAGTACAAGTATAAATCTTATGGTTCACTTCACAAGCATAAATTGAGGCTTGTGGAAAAAGGTTTTGCACAGAAGGAAAGGGTCGATTATGAGGAAACCTTTGCCCCCACAACAAAATGGGATACCATCTGTTGTAGAGGTAAATCCCCTCTGTGGACAGAGGCGATCCCTACTAGCCCAGATCGGGTCTAGCAACAATCGTATCACGCTAAGGTGCAAGTTCCTAATTGCAATCAACCAAATGGCGAAGAAGTCTTACCTTGAATCCAACGTTGTTGTTCGTAGAGAAGATAGTGCTCCCGTTCCCTTGCTCCGAGATCACAATCCTCATGCTCGCCGCAATCGAACACCTGCACACGCAAGAAACACGACAAACACAAGCGTAAAACCCAACATATGCAATTATGATCATAATGAACAATACGAGTGGAACCATAACCAAATTCGCTTATCATTAATTAATACAAAGGAAAATACAACCTGGCTCTGACGCTGAATCTTCCTTCGGCGGCTCAACAGCAGAATACGTCTCAATAAAGATCATCGGGAATGGGGACAAGCCTCTCTCTTCAGTCGTCAATCTCCTTGCTACTGATTTGGCTCTATGAGGACTATCAAGGCTCTTGCAGCATTCTTTAGGCTATGAAGGCTCTTGGAGACTCAACCATTCAACCCTTCAGCTATTCAGCCCGTTCATCAATGGAAGATGGCTATATTTATAGAGGAGAGGAGGAGGTTGGGATCCCTACAATAGTGGAAGGGAGGCCTTATCCCTTGGGAGGTTCCCCATAAGGTGGAAACAAGAGGCCAAAGGAGGAAGGCCATGGTTATTCAGTCGAAACTACTCCTCATGACTCATCCACGAAGTTGTTGTAATTGAAACTTCGCCTCTTTTTTTAAAAAAATTCCATAAGAAGATTGGCGCGGATGCTTAACTGGGACAGAGCGCCAACTGGCGCGGGCTCAGTGTTAATTTTCCTCATTGGCGCGAGGACATAACGGGCTACCAGCGCCAAGGCAAAAACAGGTGTTTTTAGGGGTCTTCTCAGGAAATGATCAACAGAAGGAATGTTGTCCTCATGGAAAGGGATGAAATGATGGTATTTGCAAGGCATGACATTGATTATTGGTCATATAAATGACCCTCCAATGGGCGATATGGTGATTGCAGGGACGGTGACAAATTACTGTGTAACATATGCCCCCTAAAGCATGAGGCCCAAGAGAGAGAGGGTTTAAATGCTTTATGAGAACGTGTCCAACTGAAAACACTGTCGTCAGAAAACTTGCGTAGACAAATACAACTAATATCTCAAATACATGATATATGTGGTATGGGCACAGCCATCCATAATAGAGTATACAATAATCCAGATCCAAGGTATGGACGCAACCATCCAGTGAGGATCGATAAATAGACTCATGTATGGTAGCAGCCATCCAACGAATGAGTCATGTAACCAATCACAATAATCCAAAAAATCATAGCCTGGATTCCAATAGACAAAATTCAGGGTCTTGCGCTCCATCTCGACCCAAACAAAGTACAAGTTCAGGCATGTGAATAAGTGAGCTAAAGTCGAACATGCAAGAACATCGTCTGATTACCAACCAATGATGAAAGTTGTTAACAGACGCGAGAGGTACCACCAATAATCACAATGGTCCTCAAGGTACTATAGGTACAATCTACAGCATGTGAATCAGTTAGCTGGCGTCGAACACCGGTAGAATCACTCGATCAAAGGCCAATGATGAAAACCTCACGTCGAATGCGAGGAACCTGCCATTGAGGCATGTAGGATCCAAGGTACCAAAAGAGAGTCTCTAGATCAGCTTCCCAGATAATGAGCTGAAGTCGACAGGAAGTGACCTTGATCAAAGGTGGGCCATAGTGTTTCCCACATCATTGACACGAGACAGAGGAACAGAATGTCTCTGTGAATCAGGATCATATGAGAATCAGAGGAAGGTTGAAACTTTGCAGAGGTCAACTTCTCTTGAACATATCGGCGACACGGCAGTGGATTTGGCAGTATTTGACATCAAAATATCAAAGGTCATGATGATGAGGTAAAGAGCAGATGAGAGGTCAAAAAGGATTACCCAAACCCACGGAGGCAAACAAAGAGTGAGATGAGATGTCCCCAATCCGACACGAATGCAGACGAGTGCCATGTTCAAGAGCAACATACTGCCGACACAAAGATGATACTGGTTCCATTTTTCCCCACCATTTCTAGCGAGTACCTCTTTATTTTTACACAATCTTGAAGAGGATACCATATTCTTTTCATATAAGTTCGTCCTTTGGACGAATCCATCCTAGTACGTTTAACGAGCCCTAGGAATTAGGAACTCGAATATCGTCATTACGACTGAATCCGATTTCATCAAAGTTTAACGATTCTGAAAAAGGAAGAACTCGGCGTATTTTCATGTTTATAGAGTTTGAAAAGACATCGGAAAAGTAAACTCCAACAATCCCTTTTCGTAGATAGTTCCTCAGATCCGAAAAGGTAGAAAACTGTGTCTAAGAAAACCTCCTAGTCGTGATAGGCTAGGGTATTCCTTTTTCGTAAATAATCTATCCCAGCCTGAAAAAGGGGTAAACGTATACTGGGTATATGTCGTTTCGTAACCAATTTAACGAGTTCAAAATGACAAGTGTCTCGGAAATCTTTTCAATTTTCGAGAGTCAGAAAAGAGCTGAAAGTTGACTCCTCCTCGAGGAACGAGTGGTATAACGGGTAGCTACTGGTTTCGGTAATGGTGGAACTTCTCAAAACAAGATAAAGGTCAAGAGGCTGGCTAATAAGACCACTCATCGCAGCGGTTCCTCAGGAACGGGTAAAACAACCAAGTGAAGGCATATGATCGGCCAAGCAGATAGTGACGATGGAGTGAGAAAACCAAGACTCATCTGACAAAATAGGCTGACAAAATGGAAATCACAAGAGGTAAAATAGGAATGGTTTCATTTTTACACAAGCTTGAAATCAGAAAACTCTGCTTGAAGTTGGTTTCATTTTTACACAAGCTTGAAATAAAGATAAACTATGCTTGAAACCGATTTCATTTTTACACAAGCTTGAAATGGAAACAAACTATGCTTGAAAAAAGTAAGCACGCCCCCAACATGGTGACTCAATTCGAGGTACATACCCCCCAAGCTTCATTCCATATGTAAGGCAGATGGAGTGAAGGTTCAAATTACGAGATTAAGGAAAAGACGTGACTGGTATTTTACGAGAAGTTAACAAAGACTCGAATTGAACGGGAACATGTTTCATTGTTTTAACGAGGTTGACACATTAAAAGAACTATCCTCATACACCCTTGTTTCATTTTTTAAGGAGCTTGACACAAGACAAAAAACTATGCTACAACAACCTTGTTTCATTTTTTAAGGAGCTTGACACAAGAAAATGACCAGTGCTCTGACAACCTTGTTTCATTTTTTAAGGAGCTTGACACAAGACAAGGAACTCTGCTCCGCAAAAAAATGAAACAAGGTTGCGGAGCAGAGTTCCTTGTCTTATGTCAAGCTCCTTAAAAAATGAAACAAGGTTGCAGAGCACAGTTTGTTTTCTTGTGTCAAGCTCCTTAAAAAATGAAACAAGACAGTCGGAGCACAGTTCGTTTTCTTGTGTCAAGCTCCTTAAAAAATGAAACAAGACCATTGGAGTAGAGTTCCTTGTCTTTTGTCAAGCTCCTTAAAAAATGAAACAAGACCGTCGGAGCAGAGTTCCTTGTCTTGTGTCAAGCTCCTTAAAAAATGAAATAAGGTTGCGGAGCATAGTTCATTTTCTTGTGTCAAGCTACTTAAAAAATGAAACAAGACAGTCGGAGCACAGTTCGTTTTCTTGTGTCAAGCTCCTTAAAAAATGAAACAAGACCGTCGGAGCAGAGTTTCTTGTCTTGTGTCAAGCTCCTTAAAAAATGAAACAAGGTTGCGGAGCATAGTTCCTTGTCTTGTGTCAAGCTCCTTAAAAAATGAAACAAGGTTGGGGAGCAGAGTTCCTTGTCTTATGCCAAGCTCCTTAAACCATGAACCAAGGTTGGGGAGCATAGTTCCTTGTCTTGTGCCAAGCTCCTTAAAACATGAAACAAGGTGTCCTGAGGATAGTTTTTTTAATGTGTCAACCTCGTTAAAATAATGAAACACTTTCCTATTCAATTCGAGTCTTTGATAAGTTCTCGTAAAATCCCAGTCGAGGCTTTCTCTTGATCTCATGATTTGAACCTTCACTCCATCTGCCTTTCACATGGACTGAATCTTAGGGGGCATGTACCTCGAATTGAGTCACCATGTTGGGGGCATGCTTACTTTTTTCAAGCATAGTTTTTTTCTGTTTCAAGCTTGTGTAAAAATGAAACAAACTTCAAGCAGAGTTTCTTGATTTCAAGCTTGTGTAAAAATGAAACCTTTCCCATTTTACCTCTTGTGATTGCCATTTTATCAGCCTATTTTTTCCAGATGAGCCTTAGTTTTCTCATTCCATCGTCACTATCTTCTTGGCCGATCATATGCCTTCACTTGGTTGTTTTACCTATTCCTGAGGAACCGCTGCGATGAGTGGTCTTGTTAGCCAGCCTGTTAACCTTTACTTGTTCTGAGCAGTTCCACCATTACCGGAACCAGTTGCTACTCTTTATACCGCTCATTCCTCCAGGAGGAGTCAACTTTCAGCTCTTTTCTGACTCCCTAAACATGAAAATATTGTCGATTCGCTTGTCGTTTTGATCTCGTTAAAGTGGTTACAAAACGAAATCTACCCAGTATACGTTTACCCCTTTTTCGGGCTGGGATAGATTATTTATGAAAAAGGAATACCCTAGCCTATCGCGACTAGGAGGTTTTCCGTACATAGTTTTCTACCTTTTCGCATCTAAGGAACTATCTACGAAAAGTAATCGTTGAGTTTACTTTTCCGCTGTCTTTTCAAACTCTCTAAACATGAAAAGACACCGAGTTCTCCCTTTGTCAGACTCGTTAAACCCTGATGACATTGGATTCAGTCGTAATGACGGTATTCGAGTTCCTCCTTCCTAGGGCTCGTTAAATGTACTAGGATGGGTTCGTCCAAAGGACAGATTTATATGAAAAGCATATGGTATCCTCTTCAAGCTTGTGTAAAAATAAAGAGGTACTCACCAAGCATGGTGGGGAAAATGGAACCAGCATCATTGTCGTGTCGGCAGTATGTCGCTCTTGAACATGGCACTTGTCTGCATTCGTGTCGGGTTGGGGACATCTCATCTCGTTTTTCACTTGCCTCCGTGGGTTTGGGTGACCCCTTTTGACCTCTCATCTGCTCTTTGCCTCGTCATCATGACCTCTGATCTTTTGATGTCAAATACTGCCAAACTCACTGTCGTGCCGCCGATATGTTCAAGAGAAGTTGACCTCTGCAAGTTTCAACCTTCCTCTGATTCTCATCTAATCCTGATTCACAAAGACATTATGTTCCTTTGTCTCGTGTCGATGATGTGGGAAACACTATGGCCCACCTTCGATCAAGGTCACTTCCTGTCGACTTCAGCTCATTATCCAGGAAGCTGATCTAGAGACTCCCTTCTGGTACCTTGGAGCCTGCATGCCTCAATGGCAGGTTCTTCGCATTCGACGCAAGGTTTTCATCATTGACCTTCGATCGGATGATTCTGCGGGTGTTCGACGCCAGCTCACTGTTCACATTCCGTGGATTGTACCTATAGTACCTTGAGGGCCATTGTCATTATTGGTGGTTCCTCTCGCGTCTGTTAACAGCTCTCATCATTGGCTGGTAATCAGACGATGTTCTTGCATGTTCGACTTTAGCTCACATATTCGCATGCTTGAACTTGTACTTTGTTTGGGTCGAGATGGAGCGCAAGACCCTGGATTGTGTCTGTTGTAATCCAGGCTGCGATTGTGGATTATTATCATTATGTATATGACTCATTGATTGGATGGTTGCGACCATACCTGAGTCTATTTATTTGATCCTCGCTGGATGGCTGCGCCCATACCCTGGATCCGGATTATAGTGTACTCTGTTTCGGATGGCTGTGCCCATACCACATATACATCATGTACTTGAGATATCAGTTGTATTTTTCTACGCAGGTTTTCCGACGGCGGGCCTTCAGTTGAACATGTTCTCGTAAATCATTTCACCCCTCTCTCTCTCGGGCCTCATACTTTAGGGGGCATCTGTTACACAGTAATTTGTCACCGTCCCTACCATTCCCCGTCCCGCACAATGGAGGACCCATTTTGTGACCTGTGAATAGTGTCATGCCTTGCAAATAGTCATTGTACTCTTTTCAGAGGAGCCACATTCCTCCTATTGATCGCTCCTGAGCTAAAATTTAAAATCACTGCTTTTTACAGACAGTTCAAGAGTTCTCACGCCTACGAGAAAAATTAACATCGAGTGCCGCGCGCCTGGCGCTCACCGAGTTACGCATTTACGCCTTAATTCGCTTATGAATTTTTTTTATAAAGAGGCGAAGCTCAATATACACCATGGATGAGTTCATGAGAGTGGAAGCCACCGACAATACGCCTTCCTCTCTGTTGTCTTGTTTCATCTTATGGAATCCTCCTTAGTGATAAGGCCTCCCTTCCACTATTGTAGGAGTCCTAACCCTCCTTCCTTCCTCTATAAATATGTTTCATCTTCCATGAAGGGGTTCTAATGAGTGCAGTCTAAGAGTTTTCATAGCCTAGAGAATGCCGAAAGGTTCTGGATTTCAGAGCTACTTCAGTATAAAGCATTGAGACGAATGCAGTAGGCCCCATTCCCGACAAGCTTTACCGAGACGTATTCCGCTGTCGACCCGCCGAAGGAAGATTCAGCGTCAGAGCCAGGTTGTATTTTCCTTTGTTTCAATTAATGATAAGCGACTTTGGTTATGGTTCCACTCGTATTGTTCATTATGATCATGAGTTTTTTCTTCTCTGACTGATACATAATTGCATATATTGGGTTTTAGACTTGCGTTTTTCGTGTTTCTTGCATGTGCAGGTGTTCGATCACGGCGAGTGTGAGGCTTGTGATCTGCCGAAGCAAGGGAATGGGAGCACTATCTTCTCTACGAACAACAGTGTTGGATTCAAGGTAAGCCTTCTTCACCATTTGGTTTATTGCAATTAGGAACTTGCACCTTAGCGTGATATGATTGTTGCTAGACCCGATCTGGGCTAGTAGGGATCGCCTCTGTCCGCAGAGGGAATTTACCTCTACAACAAATTGTAAAACCCAATATATGAAATTATGTGTCAATCAGAGAAGACACAATTCATGATCATAATGAACAATACGAGTGGAACCATAATAAAAGTCGCTTATCATTAATTAATACAAAGGAAAATACAACCTGGCTCTGACGATGAATCTTCCTTCGGCGGGTCGATAGCGGAATACGTCTTGGTAAAGCTCGTCAGGAATGGGGACAAGCCTCTCTCTTCAGTCGTCAATATCCTTGCTATTGATTTGGCTCTATGAGGACTATCAAGGTTCTTGCAGCATTCTTTAGGCTATGAAGGCTCTTGGAGACTCAACCATTCAGCCCTTCAGCTATTCAACCCGTTCATCAATGGAAGATGGCTATATTTATAGAGGAGAGGAGGAGGTTGGGATCCCTACAATGGTGTAAGGGAGGCCTTATCCCTTGGGAGGTTCCCCATAAGGTGGAAACAAGAGGCCAAAGGAGGAAGGCCTTGGTTATTCAGTCGAAACCACTCCTCATGACTCATCCACGAAGTTGTTGTAATCAAAACTTCGCCTCTTTTTAAAAAACTTTACATAAGCAGATTGGCGTGGGTGCTTAACTGGGACAGAGCGCCAACTGGCATGGGCTCAGTGTTAATTTTCCTCATTGGCGCGAGGACATAACGGGCTACCAGCGCCAAGGCAAAAACAGGTGTTTTTAGGGGTCTACTCAGGAAATGATCAACAGAAGGAATGTTGTCCTCATGGCAAGGGATGCAATGATGGTATTTGCAAGGCATGACACTGATTATTGGTCACGGAAATGACCCTCCAATGGGATATATGGGGATTGCAAGGACGGTGACAAATTACTGTGTAACACCATCCTGACACTCTTTACCTTGCCAGCTTATAATGGTTGGAAATTCCATCAAATGGATGTAAAACATACTTTCGTGAATGGATATCTAAAAGAGAATATTTTTATGTCGCGACCAGAAACATTTTTCGTTAAGGGTTAGGAACATATGGTATGCAAGCTTGTAAAATTGTTGTATAGACTCAAGCAAGAAATCTGAGCCCGGTATGAGAAATTGACTAAGCATCTTCTGAAACTCAATTTCAAACATTATGGTCTTGATGATGCAACTTTGTTTGTCAATAATGTTGGAGAAACAATTGTATATCTTGTGGTGTATGTATATGATCTTTTGATGACAAGGAATAATGAGAACTACATTGCATCCATAAATAAGGAACATAGTAAAGGTCTTGAAATGAAATATTTGGGATATGTTCACTACTATCTTGGTATTGAAGTAACCCAACATCTGAATTTTATATTCCTCTCTCTGAAGTACATTGGAGATATGATGAACAATTTTGGCATGGTTGAGTGCAATCCTTTGAATGCTCCAATGGAACATAACTTAAAGCTCACATCCACTTAAGGAAAATAATTTGAGGATGCAACAAAGTACAGATATATTTTAGGAAGTTTCAACTACTTGACTCCTACCAGACCAGAAATTTCATTTGTTGTTGGAATACTCTCCAAGTTTATGCAAAAGCCTTTTCAGGGTCATTGATCTACTACAAAAAGAGTTATAAAGTCCTTGAAGGGAACTCCATACTTTGGACTCAAATATCCACAGGTAGATGACTTCATCTTGATTGGATATTATGATTCATATTTCAATCGAGATAAATAAACGGGGGTATCTACTTTAGGTTATGTTATGAGTCTTGGATCAAGAGTTATCTCCTAGAGGTCATGCAAAAATTTAGTTCCAGCATATTCCACAACTGAGGCAAAATATGTGGTAGCAACTAAAGCGATAAAGGAAAATGTGTGACTCGGGAAAATTTTGGAAGACTTACAGGACAAACATGTGAATTCAACTCCTCTTTTGGTTGACAACACTTTTGTAATAAAGTTGGCAATAACCCAAACTTCCATGAATGAAGGAAACACATCAATACGAAATACCATTTGATTCAACATCATGTTGAGGCCAAAACAATCCACCTACGGCATTGTTCCACAAATGAGCATATTGCAGATTTTTTCACCAAAGCATTTGGAAGGGAAATTTTTGAAAGATTCGTAATGATGTTTGGACTCGCCAACATCCCTTCAAATTAAGGGGGAGGGGTATATTGACACCTAATATTTGGGATTAGGATATTTATGTAAATATTTTAAATATAATAAATAAATGAAATTATAATATGAAGGGACATTGGGAGATGAAACCCAATAGTCTCCCTCTCCTTGTATATATCCATGTTTTGTCTTAATGAAAACACAACAATTCCATTCAGACTTACTCCTAACCTTGCATAAAGCATTATCTCCCCCTCATGAAGTCTTGCCACTTATTCAAATTAGGAAGACCATTTAAATGATGTGCTTTAAAGGATTGGAAGCCTAAATGTCAATGCAGCGCCATCTCAATCAGTGGAGTAACCTGGAACATCTCATAAAGTTCCCCAAAATGGCTCACCAAAAAATTTGAAAGCGTTCACACATAGGTTCCACCACACAAAATGAAAGTGATGTAAATAATTCTAATTCAATTGATGTAAATGATATGGATGTTTCCTATGATTGTAAATAGAATTTATCTACTAAATTTAAACCAATTTCCTTTCCTGGAGATACTTTTCATAATGAATGGAAAGAAGCAATGCAGAGGGAGTACAATGCTCTCATAAATAATGGATCATGGAAGTTGATAGACCCTCCATTCAATACCAAACCAATTAGTTGCAAGTGGGTCTACAAGAACAAATACAAATCATATGGCTCACTTGAAAAGCACAAAGCAGGGCTCGTGAAAAAAGGATTTGCACAAAAAATGGTGTTGATTATGAAGATATTTTTAGCCCACAAAAAATGGGCCTCCATCCAAACTCTCTTTTCCTTGGAAGCTCAGAATGGATGGAAATTTCACCAAATAAATGTGAAGACAACTTTCTTGAATAGAGACATGAAAGTTAATATCTTCATGGCTCAACAAAAAGGTTGTAAACGGAAAAGAACATAAAGTATGTAAACTTATCAAATCCTTACATGGGCTAAAACAAAAATCACGAGCTTAGTATGGAAAGTTAATTGTACATCTTCTAAAATTTAATTTAAAACACTTTAATCTTGATGATGCAACTCTATTTGTCAAGAAATTTGGAAAAACTATTTTATATATTGTGGTATGTGTAGATGAGTTGTTGATGATAGGGAACAATGAAATTGTATTTCATCCATAAATAAAAAGTTGAAAAGGGGATTTTACATGATATATTTTGGAAATATTCACTACTAGGGCATTGAAGTGACTCAACATCAACATTATATTTCCTCTCCCAAAAGTACAAAGGAGAAATTTTGAAGAAGTTGTACAATGGATAATTGTTGAACAAGTTTGACATGGCTGGATGTAACCATTTATCTACTCTAATGGAATAAACTTTGAAGCTCACACAAAAAGAGGGGAATGAATTTGAGGATGAAACCAAGTATAGAAAACTTGTGGGAAGTCTTATCTATCTCACCAATAACAGAAAAAATATTTCATTTTCTATCGGAATTATCTCCAAATTTATCGAAAAGCCTTGTGAAGGACATTGGTCTGCAACAAATAGTTCTTAAGAACTTAAGAACTCAAAATTTTTGACCCAAATATTCATAGCTTCAACTTTATGGGATATTTTGGTTCAAACTTTGAGGAATACAAAGAAAATAGAGTATCTAATTTGGGCTATCATATGAGTCTTGGGTTAGGAACTATCTCTTAGAGGTCACACAAACAATTAGTTATAGCAAATTCCATGACAAAGGAAAAATATGTGGTAGTTCCAGAATCAGAAAAGGAGATTGTGGGTCATGAAAAATCTTAAATACTTGAAAAATAAATAAGTGAATCCTACAATTCGTCTAATTGACAATACTTCTACAATCAAGCTAGTGAAGAATCTCAAATTTTTGGTAAATTTGTCATTGATTCCAATATGGCACTATTGGAGATGGAAAATATTCTTGTGATAACCCTTTCATGATGTTTCCCTCTCCTCATGTGATAACCCTTTCGTGATGTTTCCCTCTCCTCATGTGATAACCCTTTTGTGTTGTTTCCCTAACCTCTGAAAACCCTAGGAGAAAACCCTAAGCATGAGAGAATGCAAATTCAATAGATGAAAATTCCCTAATCTAATCAATGAATGCTCTAATGATGAACGAAGGATTATTTTCCATGAAACTCTCTTCTTATTGAAGGCCTGAAAAATAAAATCCTAAATCCCTAGCCCTAAACGCTTGATTCATGATGCCCTAAGAAATCCTTAACCCTTACAATGTCGTAATCCTAGAGGAAGTCCTAACATTGTTCAAAACACAATATCCTAAAGGCTTCCATGAATAAAATTATGATGAAAGCTCAAAAAAATAATTTTCTTGATTGGAAAATGACCTCAATAAAATATGAAATGAACACCATCTTCTAGAGGGTGTTTTTCCCTTTCTAACGAGCTATTGAGAGAAATTGATTTTACAAGTTGAAAAATATATATTTTTAATGTTGTCTGACATGAGCCTACATGTGCAAGTCAGCTCCTTCACCCAAGGGACGTGTCTATTCATTAAAAATCTAATCCAGTATAAATATGATGTCCCAACACCTCATTTTAACCATCATTTTCTATGAAAAATACAATCAAGAATATAGAGACACCAAGGAGCTCGAGGAGGACATATTGGTTGGGTTAATTATGTTGTTAGTTTATAATTCAAGTGTGGTATAGCTTTGAGGAAGTGCAGATCTCATACAAATCCCTATAGACTTTTGTGGGAAGCTTAACTTCAAACCAGTAAAAAAAATTGTGTAATAGTCAGCTCAGTCACCATTTGAAAAGGTCAAATTAGTGGTAATTAAGGTTTGAACCTGTGATAGATTCCTTACCTCAAGCCCAAATTCTTTCCACCTGTAGCAAATATTACAGTGAACTGTGGAGGCTCAGTGCACCTCATAATACCTCATATTACATGTATCCTTCTACCTCGAATTGCAGCCTTATGGTAATTTTTGGATGTAACAGCTTAAACGTGCTTGTGGACAGACCTGACATGTTCAACTTGTAGCAGCATTTTTGGCATTGTTTGGAGCATTCTTGGAGATATTTTGGACCAACCTTTGGATCCCTCTTTTACGCATATTTAAAATAGAATTTAAATACATTCAATTCAAACAATGGTGACATCCTAGGACAGAGCTTAGAATCATTTTAAAGTTATCTCTTGAAGTCTTTTAGAGCAGCCTTTAAAGGAAATTTGGGCATCATCTTGAAATATTTTACACATACCTAAGATGTAACCCATATGCAATCCTTGAAGAAGTTTCTGAAATATCTGTAGAGAAAATATTAGAGAGACCTTAACAAAATCTTCAATTGATCCTTGAGGCATTTGTGGAGCAATCCTTGGAGTAATTCTTGAAGCATCTATTGAATATTTTGGAGCAACCTTTTGAATACAGTTAGGAACAGTTCTTGAAGCTTCTTTGAATTCATCTTGAAGAAGTCTTGCAGCAATACTTAAATCAAAATTTGGTGAATCATTGGATCACCTACTTGAAGAATCTATATACAATATTTAAAAAACATTCAATGTAGACATCCGTGTTGAAAATCCTTATTGGAGGCACACTTTGAAAATAATTTATGAGTAACTCCTTGGAGCACCCGTGAAGATAATTTAAATATATCTTGGAGTTTTTCTTGTTGCAGTATTCACAAAGTAATAAGTTGAAAACCTTTGTTGGGAATTTGTGGAAGTATTTGAACATATTTTGAAGACCTAAGATAGTATTCGTAAGCATTTTATCAGAGGTTGTTTTGAATATTAGTAGTTGAGCCTAGGAGCAGTGAAGTTTTTGGATATTGAAGTATTTGGAACTCTTGGAGAGTTCTTGGGACAACATATTGAAGACACCTTGAAGATTTCTAGAAGCCTATTGAAGACATTATTGGATACCATTATGCATTACTGATGTCATTATGAGGTGACCTTGGAGATTTTGTTTAGGTACCATGAATATTTATGGAGACACCTTCTAATAAGATGAAGTTGTCCTTGATGAAGTGATTAGGAGAAGGCGGTTTTGAAGGTGAGGATTTTGGCAGGGCTCGTTGTAGAAGAAATTGGGAGCCGTGAAGAATCACTAAAATTAACTTGAAGAACTGAAGCATAGTTTTGAAGCCCTAACGAATAGTGTTAGACAATATTTTGTTACATTCCTCAATACTTATCCTAAGTGTCGTCTTTTGTGTCAATCATGCCAAAAATTTCGCAAAGCGACAAAAACTATGAAACCTATTCATCCTAGAAAACATGCTTAAAATATCCCTAAACACCTAAAATAGAATGCCTTAAAGCCTTCCTGCAATTTTTTGTAAAAAACCCTAATTTGCAAGCCCAACGCGATTCTCCCCTAAATGGCATTGAACTTCCACCCTGTCTCTACCCTGTGAGAAGCGCTGGTAGCGCAGGAATTCAGCAATAAATTCACGTTGGTCCTCTTCAAGTAGGTTCTCCAAAAATGGGGCAGAAGCTTCGTCCTCTAGAACTCTCGAGAATGAAATTCGGGTACTTATTGGTTGAGGATATGGTCGAATTTTCCCATTTTGATCCTCTCATCTTATCCCCCTCATTTTTGGATACATAAACTCTCTAGCTCTTCTATATAATAGTGTCATGCCTTCCCCAAGTGAGTCTCAGTTGTTCATTGTTGGTTTCCATTCTTCTACCTAATTGCGCCTATATGCTATCAATTTGTGGATAGAGGAAAAGAGATTGAAGAGCTTGGCTTGGACTTGGATTTCCATTCCAAAGGAGGCCTCTGACATCAAGGCATCAGTTGCAAGATTCCTTTTTTTTATTCAATAATACAAATTTTTTTTGCTTTACATGAACTTGTTAATATTAACTTGTTTAGTATGATGTTCCTTGATCTGTCTTATGGTTTACTTTGAAATATATCTATGTTATTTCCCTTTTGTTTGTCGTCGTATGATCTTTCTTGCAGGTATTTGAATGCAGAAGATATAGCGAGGATTGAGCCTGGAAGCGCAAGGATCAGCATCGATATCGAGAAAGCGATTGCATAGGAGTAAGGTAGGCCATCTCCCTCTCTCATGTTATTTTGATGTTAAAATAGGAAAGATTTCATTCTTTCCATGGTTGTTATTAATCCCACTCATTGGGATAGAGGGATCACTTCTTTCTGAAGAAGGGATTGCATGTATAAAAAATTGGCGACTCCACTAGGGAAGCCTACACCCTTTTCACCCTCTTCTATATTTTTGTCTCCATGCTTTGTTTGTCCAGCCTTTGAACAATCACTTGTGTGGCTTGTTTTTCAGTCTGTATTTTGGCTTGTAAGTGTTTTAAGGTATGAAGCCTAAAGTTTTTCCTCAATAATTTCTTTCTTTATCCCTCATTTCCTTGCTCAACGTATTTTTTAGCAAATACAATCACGATGCCAACGTTGGTTTGTGCTGAAACAGTCACGCTGCAGACCACTGGTGTAAACTAGGGGTCTGTGCTTGTCTTAAAAAACAGATATTGTTAGAGTTTCTTCTAGAAAAAACCTTAGTGTGTATTGATCCTTGAAATGTTTTATTTGCTTTGATTGCATTAATTCTTAATTTGAGTGTTTTCACTCTCTTGAAAAGGTTTAAATTGGTATTATGATTTAAGTGGTAAAATTTGTGTTTTGATTGGGTATTTTTGTTTTAGGTCAATTAAAATATTTCTTTATACGTGTATCATTCAAGAAACATTGATTCTCTATTATAGAACAGTAGTAACCTTTGTGCATTTTAAAATAAATTGGGTCTTGCATCTCTTTAGTTTTCATTTCAAAAATTACTTTTCATTAAGCGCATGAGATTACTTGCATTGAAAGGCTAGTTTTTTGGAATTTCTTATTGGAAATAGATCACATTTTTTCAAAAATTGAAAACTTAAAAGTGCATTAGTTGCATCAAGTTCATTTCTTCATTCAAAGCAGAAAAGAAAAGAAAAAAATTGGTATAAGTGCATCTCAGTGAAAGTAGAAATCATTTTACTTTTGAAAGAGTTAAATTTGGGATAGTGAAAGTGAAATTGTCTTTACTTTTTAGAATTTTCATTTCGAAAAGTGAAAAGTGAAAGCTAGTTGGGGGGAATTTGTTTTGCTGCATTTTGTTTGATGCATTAATCTTTGTGATTTTTTCCCTTATTAGTATAGTTTTCGTCGAAATAAAAAGGAATCTTTTTCTCATATAGTTTCTTCTTAGGTGTTCAGGTGACATCATTTTGAGCCCAATATCAAAATTTAATTGAAGATCAACATTAAAATTAACCTGAAATTAACCTAAGGAGCATTTGGAACTAATGCAAACATCTAGAGGTCTAGGATAAAGATGTGTTCTGGCGTTGTTAACTATAGCAGTTGCACCTAACAGCCTATGTTTCATCCTGGGGGTGATATCTCATCCCACGTACGGAAGTATATAGGACTACGCTCCACGTATGGTAAGTATATGGGGACTCTCTCATCAAACACTTACACATTAGACAACGCTACTACGGATTGAACTCCAACGTACTATTGCAAAAATTTTGAGATACCCCACTAGGTTGCAATCCTTCCATAGGTAACCGAGTCGGCAACCTTGTAGATGTGATACACCGAACATATCATTCGAGGATATTTCTTGTCGTACGTTAGGTCCTTGGTTTCCCAAGGTGTATATTCTTGTTCATAGATACTTGGTAAACCCTTTTTCCTATATTACCCCTTTGATTCATTTTGTTTAATTCTAAAATTAATTGTCTACGAAAACATCCTACCCATGCAATACTCATTTTCCTCATCGTGACTTGTTAATTGTAATTTTTAATTGCTCGAAAAAATTTCATCTATCCTTTGATTGATTTTGTCAAAAGGTCATCAAGGTTGAACCTCTAAATTCACCTCACTCATCCCCTAAAGGAACTCAAGGAGCCCATCCTGAGCTTCTATATTTTTGACCTGGGCCACTTGAAGCTCAAGGTTTTGACTTGAAATTGTCCCAAGTATCCAACCGCTCTCTTCCCGACCACCACCTGAAAATTGGCTTTCGTCATCTGAGGATCTTGAGCCGGAAATTCCTGAACCCATTGCACATTTTTTGGTCTTTCCTCCCAATCTGCTCTACGATCCGTTACTGGTATCCCCTGAGCGTCCATATAGTCTTTTCGAGAATCCCAACGTTCATTTTGGTGTTTCTCCCCTCACATCTCGAACTACTGTTCGGTAGTTGTTTCCACCACACATGGCGTCGAATGCAGACGATGCTCCTTATGTGAGTATTCCTCAAAATATTTGTATGGAAACTTCTGTGACTCACACCCCAAAAGTTAATGTTGAAACCATGTTCCCTCTGAAAGTTTTTCCTTATGTTTCTTCTTCTTATGATCTAGGAAGTGGAACAAATGTATCCTCTGGTCATGTTGTGTCTTCGCTACTGCCAAGTTACACTTCTCTCGAAAGCCTTGTTTCTAAAGCTTCTGGGGCCACATCCCATCCGGTCTTCTGGTGTTACTCCAACTTCTGGCTCGTTTTTTTCAAACGTAGCTATAGTTTCACAACCTTCTACTCAACCTGCAGTTTATGTGGGTCAAATGTCAACTACACTTGAATAATTTGCTCCTTTGTCCATATCTACAATCATTGTTGTTCCTCCTCTAACTAGGAAACCTAAGGTTTTGTCTATGCCTAGCGGGAAATCACATCCCTTATATGTACCTCCCATTTTAGGTGGGAGAAATCTTAACTATGGAATTGTATCAGGGATGGGATGGGACAACCCATACCTAGTCTTAATGGAACTTTGGTTTCATCCATAACAAGGTAAGTCATGGGTACCTCTTTACAAGGCACTCAACCAACCACTCAATATCACCCTGCCTCAATATCACTTCCATGTTGTTGGATGATACTATCTTCGGTTGGTATTTACGCATGGCCCTCAAAACTACCCTTTTTCCATCCACTAGATCTTTGAATTCCATCTCCATGTTCCACTGATTCGCAATATACTTCTATATGTAGTAGATCCACTGAAATCCTAACACCACATTGATATGTGGCACATCCACCACAAAGGAGTCCTCAATCTCTGTGTAGTTCCCCATGGTTAATTGCTTCTTTGGGATGTATATATCCCAGTCCATCTGATGGCCATTAGGTATGGCAACCATAAAACCATCGAAATCCTCAATAGGAATCCCTCTTCGTTCAACCATGGCTGAAACTATGAACTTGTGGGAAGCTCCACTATCGATCAATATTGTCACCTTGTGTCCTGCCAGAACCCCTCTAACTCTGAAAGCATGATGCATCAGGGATCCTCACATGGATGCAATGACAGGGGCTTTTCCCTCTACATGTGAAGTCTCACCCCCAACTATCCATTGTATTTGTCCCTGTGTTTATCCCTACACCAACTCTTCATATCCATCATCATTGTCGCTCTCATAGTACACCTCAATATAGTGAGCCTTACCCACCTTTTTCTTACTTGCACACATGTGCCTCAATGCCCAAGGCTCCTGAAAGCTGAAACAGAGCTTCTTCTTTCTTAACTCCTTCCAGGGTCTCCTCATCCATATTTGGTTTCTAGTTCCACTCCTAAAATGGTTTGACCTCTTTACTCTTCTAAGGGAAAGAGGGTTTAGGAGTGAATTTTTTTTTAGAAGCAGCATTCGACATATCCCTGGTCTTGATAATTGTAGAACAAAGAGTGGTGGGTTCAAAGCCTTTGACCCATCCATGTACAGGCTCTAACAACCCCTCTACTAATAGCATCACTAATGGTTGCAACTATGGAGTTTTGGGAAGCTCCACTATCGATCAATATTGTCACCTTATGTCTTGTTAGAACCCCTCTGACTCTAAATATGATACCTGGGGAATCCTCACATGGATGCAATGATAGGGGCTTTTTACTCTAAATTTGAAGTCTCACCCCTAACTATCTGATGTGTTTTTCCCTATGTCTATCCCTACACCAGATCTTCATATCCATCATCATTTTCTCTCTCAGCGTGAACCTTAATATAGTGAGCCTTTCTCACCTTGTCCTTACCTGCACACCTATACTTGGGTGGCCAAGGATCTTGACAGTTGAAACAGAGCTTCTTCTCTATTAAATCCTTCTGGGTCTCCTCATCCATATTTGGTTTCCAGGTCCACTCTTGAAAAGGTTTGACGTCTTTACTCTTCTAAGGGAAAGAGCTTTTAGGAGTGAAATTGTTTTAGAAGAAACATCCTCCATATCCCTCGTCTTGTTAATTTTCGAATGAAGAGAGGTGGGTTCAAAGCCTTCGGCCCATCTACGTAGAGGCTCTAAAAACCCCTCTACAAATATCATCACCAATCTATCCTCTAAGATATTTGTGACCATAACTGCTAGTCTCTAAAACTCTAAAATGTAAGCCTCTAAACTGCATGTCTATCTGAGTTGGGTCGGCTCTCTAAAATAAAGCTTTGGGTCCTTCCTATCAAATCGCTCAAAAAGTCTCTGAGTGAACTCAATATATGAGGTGATGTTGTTATGACCCATAGTCACCAACCCATGGTACCACCACTCATGGGCGTCTCCATCCAAGTGTAATGTGGCTAACTTAAAAGCCTCCTCCTCTGTCATCTGACGCAACTGGAAAAATGTGTCAAGTTTTTGTACCAATGACTGAGTTGAGCATTTGGATGACCCATCAAAGCAAGGGATGGTAACTTTCCCCAATGTCTTTTGTAGATTTTTATTCTTCCTCAATTCCTTCTAAATTTTCTTGGGTTTTCTTTTCAACTAAAAGTGGTAGAAATCAATAAAAATCATGTTAGCCTAGAACTTACGTCCCATTGCTCTATACTCATGCAAATAATCTGCATAAGGAACCCCTTGAATTGTTTGCTATGTTTGGTCCTTTATTGTCTCATGTAGGAACTGAGGCATTTTGGGTCTAGGTTTTCTACTCTATGAACGTGAATGTCTCTACACTATAGTACGGACGTGACCACCCTCAGCATGTTGGACACATCACCAATAACAAGATCCCTTTCAATAGAATCCTTTGTGTTTGTCATTCCCCTCATCAATTCCATCGTCTCCTTTTGGCCCTTATCCAAATCATTCATTTCACTAAGAAAGTTGTTAAATTCTTGGGCCTCCTTCTCACCCAAGTTTGGCTCTTCTATTTCAGGGGTTTCTTGTACTCCCTTCCCCTTTCTAGAGGTCTCTTCTTTCACTCTGTTCTTTCCTAGAGACTCTTCTTCTTCAGAATTGGAAGTAGGCTCTTTGGTTCTATATTATCTTTTGTAAGTGACATAAGGATGTTCTTCACCACTCATTAAATCACTAATAAGTTGTCCTTAGGCCCCACAATTTTCCAAGAACATTCCCTGATACGATTGTAAAATTACCAATCGAAAATATTCTAAAATGACCAATAATTTTCGGAGTTTTAATATTCCCTTACAGTGAGAAATTTTTCCAAACACATTGCAAGCATAGTTTCATAGGTGAAGTATATTTATTGGTATTGAATATAAGCATACAGTGGCAGATATATAAAAATTCCAACTTCGAACCAACAACTGATATTTAATACAATACTCAGGAAAATGACAAAATTACAAATAAAATTCATAATATTAATGAACTGGAAATGGCATGGCCTTCACATTTAATATATTAAGAAATACATGACAGAGAAATTAAAGAGGAACCTAGTCATATATTGCAATGAGGCTTCAACTCGAAACTTGGTCTTGAAATACATATCAACAAAGAAGACTAAATGAATTCAATCCTTCCATTACTTTGATCTATCACTTTGCTATAATCACGATATGCTATAGGAATCCCATTTAAAAGTTGGTACGTATGCACAAATATTTTTTATGTCTCTTCCCCTTATAAAAACTTACCCTTCAACTCCTATAGCAGACCGATGTGGTAAACAACAAATATATGTTCCAAGATTTAATTTTGAGGGTGGCATGTCCAGCTAGGGGTCCCAAACTCGGCCACCACAAGGATAGCACCCAGGTTCAGCACATCTAGCACATGGAGAAAAACCCACTTCCTCTTTTATGTCAAGGAAGTCAACTCTTCCACACCCAGAACTTAATCACCCAAGTATATATGACCAACAAAAAATATCATAATGATTTTGGCCTCCTAATCAAGGAAGCTCGATTTCTCCTGTAGAATACCTCGTTCAGAATGATAGTATGGTATCACGTCCCTCTCTTCACAAGAAATATTAAGCCTTAAAGGCTCAAGTATGCCAACTTTTTCTTCAAGGGAGTATGCTTCCCAAATCAGTGGAGAAATGACCTATATGTAACCCTTTCCTTCCAAAAAATGCTCCCTACACATAGATATATAGAGAAAACTATATCAGAAGTTAACATCAACTCTCATGCAAATAATTTACTCCAATAAAGCACCATGATGTAATTTGAGTGATCTCACTCTTTGGGCCAACTAGGATATCTAGTTTCAACACTGAAGCTAGCTATGGTGGATAGGGTTTCTCAAACCTTAAGTTTCTCCTTCAAAACTCTCCATGAGCTCATTTTCCCAAAAATTCTAGTGAAAGAATGAGGAGAAATTCCTCACTTTTTTCTTTTTATAATTGAGTGGTCAATTTTTCCACCATTTCACACTTTTAATATTTTATTAATTCACTTTAGAAAACTTTAATTTTCTAAAATTAAAGTGACTTTTCACTAGCCTAGGATATGTCCCCATTTTCACCCCTTAAGAAACTATAAAATTTTCCCAGGAAAAACATGTTCCCTTATTAAAATTTTACCCATTGTTGACCACTAATTTTGCACTTGAAAAAGAAATTGAAGACTCCATGCCCAAGGATATGTCAAAGAATTCTTGCATTTACATAGTTCCAAATTTCATTAGGGCTTCTAAGCCCCTTCTCTCTCTCCTTCTTTATTGTACTCAGATTCCAAAAGCCCTACGAGAATATTTTAAAGTGATGCTAGCATGATGAAATAGAGCCATGTAACAGACCTAGGTAGCTTAGGAAATTTTTATCAAGTGAGTTCACTCTAGGGATTTTTTTTACTTGGTTAATTATGTGTGTTTTTCGACGCTTAATAATTAATTGATTTTTTTCTCCCAGTTATGACCCCAAAGATGAAGTGTGGCTTGATAGTGAGTCCTAGTGTCTAGATTTATTGTATTTTACCATATTATATCACTCATAAATTTCACATAATTTGATTAGGTCTAGGTGCCATTTTTTAAATTATTAAAATTTCCCGCACTGCGGGATTTTTAATAAATTGCCTATGTAAATTGTAATAAGTGATGTCTAGAGAAGTTGTATGGAGTATGAGTAGTCAATTTTGGACTTATAATCCTCAAATTTCTATTAAGACACATTTTAAGGGGTAAAAAATAAAATATAAACCCTCAAAACCCATTTTTACTAATTCTAGGGGTAATGTGGCAATAAAATAGCCAAAAAATAAATAATTGGAAGAAAAATACATATCCACACATGCTAGAATGATGTGGAAATGAGGTGGAAATTCATCAAGAATTAAATTCAAGGTTAAAAGTGATTTCGACTCCACTAAGGTCCTTGAGATCGAAGAGGAAGGTGTCAAACTCCCTGCCGTAGAAGTAATAAGTCCACTTTCAAGGATCAAGGAGAAACATGTACTCAATTGAGGAAATCGAATTCCTTGAGAAGACTACAAGTTCTAGAGACAAATCGCATTTTTTAAGGAAGGGAGCTAGAGTTAAGTGATGAATGATGAGTTTTGTGGAGATTTGACCGAGTTACACTAGAGATGAGGTGGAGAGTAGTCTCCTACCACTCCATTTCAATCATCCACATGCCCCTCTCCTCTCCCATGAGTTCCTTCATCAAGGATAGTGTAGATCATATTGGAATTTTTATTTGCATGGATGAGGATCTTCGTGGTTGCCTTGGTATTGTCACCATTCCACTTGTCATACAACTTCTCTCTTGGTATTATCTCCCATTCTCCTGTTTAGATGAGCCTTTGGCTTCAATTGTTGTATCTTGGTACGAGCTCTTGTGTTTGGGGAAGCTCTACTCTTTTGTAAAATTACACTTTGATGCAATAAAATAATTTGGGGTGCAACTATGAGGTGTTATTCTTCTATGGTTGCAGTATAATTCTTGATCATGAGCTTATTTTTCTATTGGTAATATTGTGTTTATTACTCCCATATGCTTGCTAAAGATTTTTTAGTGTAGAGTTATCTTGCACTAGCATTTGGTTTTAGAAACTTATTCTAGATAGGGAATGTTTTAGTAGATTTTCATATAAATCTGTAAGATTTCCTTCTCACTATATTTTTCTAACCCCTATGGATCTAATATTTCTATTTGAATTTTTGTAGAAAAAAAATTGGATCAAGTCTCAAGCGTGAGGGGACATTCTTGAAGGAATCAACCCACCCTTGAGCATGAACATGGACGAACCCACATTGTGATATCCCAAAGTTTCATCTTTCGATGTGTGTTTGCGGGGTCTCTTGGGCTTGGGCTTGTGATCAAGTCTATTCCATTTAAAACATCTGCTTCAAACTGTATGCTTACATTGATTATATTTTCTAATAAGAGCATGGCATTGGCTAAGAAAGGAGATGAGCCTTGCTCTCACATCCTTACTCTAGTTTGTAGATTATTTGTAGATATTTCTCTCTAATCTCTTTCTCTAGATTTTCCACTAATATTGAGGACTTGTTTGCAGAGAAAATAAAAACTTTGTTCAGGCTTTTTTTCACTCATTTTTGTTGGCATGGTTAAGGGTATGCATGGTTGAAACTACTTACGATTTTTTTGCAACACCCTTAGCGCGGATTTGAGGCCAAATCCAATAGGTTGTGAGCATTTGGAGGACATATCTCTCTGTGGGGTCGTGAGTCTTTGAGGCAGCCTATCTCTCTTGTCAAGGCTATGGACTGAAGAGGCTTGACCTCTCACCTTTTTGCAAAAATCCTCTCTTGTCTTAAAGGTTGATCCCGGATGTAAACAGTCCTTTGACTTTTCTGATTTGAGAATTTCTCTTCTTGTACTTCATTCCCCGTTAGACTTATACTTCCAAGGAGGAGATCTAGTGCCTAAGTTTTAAGCAACTATTGTAAAGACCTCCTTGAGTTCATTTGAGACCTTTTGAAGATTTCTCTTCTTTGTAACAAGTTAATAAAAGGCTGATTTTTATTGAGGGAGCTTGGTAATTTTTTCCCATGTATCCCACCTCCTCATTTAGAGAGAGGAAATCTTCTTGGGTGGTTTTTCTTTTGTCTAGTTCTAATTTTCTCAACTAATATACTTGCATGCATTATTTCATTTTCTAATATAATCTAGTTGTGCATGGTTAACATATAACACTCATATTTTTCTATTTGGCAATGAAACTTGACAATCCATTTACTTGTATCTTGTGTTGTGCAATTTTTTTCTAATTTGTTTAAGTCATCGCAATACACAACAAACAAGACATAGCACTTCCATTTCATTTGGCAAGCTAATGTTTTCTTGGTTTCATGCTAATAATTAATTTTTATCTCAAGCCATCTAGTTGCAATTTTATATACTCGTTTTGAAGTTTCATGCTCATCTTGGTTTACTGGCAAACTTTGTATCTCACTTTTGAGCACATCCTTGGAGCAAGTCTTTACAAGTCCACTTATTTTCAACTTACTTAGATTAATCTAATTGTGTACTTTTTATCAACTTCATTCCATTTACAAGCAACTTATTAGCTTATGATTTCATGCAACAACTCTCATATCACATCATTTTCATTTCAAAGCTTGTGAGTTGGTATCTTAAAGCAATGAGCTAATATCTATTTCATTATTTCCATTGAGTCATTGGTACATGTTCTATTGAGCATAATTTCAAATTTAATAACATTTGTGTATCTCTATTTGTCATCGGCATATCTCATTGGAAGCATTTCACTCATATTTAGGCATTAGACTTGCACCTCTAAAAACTACCTCCAAGCATAAACTTGGTTGAATAGACATCTTAGGACAATATTTTTCTGATTATTCTTTCACTTGGTATGGATTAAGGTTAAAACGCATGACTTCACAACTCTCATGGTTGATCCCTTATAGGAACAAAGGCACGTGGATTGCAAGGATCCTAGGAAGGGTATCGTTAACGAAGTACTAGTGCCTCCTCAGGAAATCTCCCTTGCAAATCACCCCAAAATTTAACCTATGGTAAGAATTTGAAAGGATAATTTCTCACCATAGGCTAGGCATCTAAATTAAAACTAACCAAAATAATTGCATCTCACATAGTCTAGTTTTAGCATCATCTCATTAAGTTGATTTATGGGCATTCTCCATTTTACTTGCAATACCATTTTCTGTACTTGTCATCTTGAAATTTACTTGTTCATAGTTATTTGATGTTTTATCATTCAATTTGAGCATTTCCCTTATAAGTGAAAGTTCCATTTAATTTTGCAAGTTATATTCTTGTTGCTCATATTTCATATCTTGAACTAACATTTGTTTGCTAGCTTTTTCATTCTATCAATTTATTATATCTTGAAAGACACGTTCTATATGCAAGTATCGTGATTTCACTTTGAGCATATTATTTCTTGCAAGTATATTGGCACTAGTCCAACTATAATTTTCTTGCGGGATTTGTTTTGTTGAAATTCATTTGCTCATATACATTGTTAATATTTATATGCTCATGGTTATTTGAATCTTGCTTATCATTTATTTGCTTTAAAAGTTATCTTTCAATTTGTTGAATGGTGAATGTTTGATCCGGATTTATGCAGGAACGCAATAGAATAAACATATAACCATAAATACAGAGATGCAATGGAAATAACACTTCATTTCATTAATATCAAAGAACTGAAATTTGCTTACAGACAGAATGGAAATAAAACTAGCTAGGGCGCTGGTAGTTATCTCTGAGAAGAGATGTGGCGGCTACAGGTCTCTGAACTGAGTTACAATGAGGCTCGAGGGCCTATTTATCATTTAGAAACAATGGGAAATCCTAAACAGCCAAAACCCTAACCCTAGGAGATGAAGCGCCAAAACTATGGTCCCCGTTTGGGTAAATTGGTGTTTCAACTTCCCAGGGGCGTAACTTTGGCATACGATCTCCGTTTGACGCGTACCATACCTCGTTAGAAAGATCTATCCGAGGACTACAAATTTGGAATGAGCAACATCGGTCCATGGACCCATGTTTCTCTCCGTTTTCCCAAAAAAACGTCGTTTAGGGCCTCAAAACGGCTCCGGAAGTTTAGGACCCGAAAAACTGCTAAAAATAGTAAACTGTGCCGAAACTAAAAAACTGAAATAGACAATGGTGGAGCCCCAAGTGGAATAGGCGGGTGACCACCAATATCCACCTGGATCATTCCTCCCCCTTAGGAAGCAATGGTCCCCATTGCGTTAAGTTCCTCCATGAGATGAGGAAATTTCTGCTGAACTTGGTCCCCGGTGAACCACTTTCCTTGGTGCAGGAGTTGGCCAGCTTTGACAACCCGATATAGTTGGATCTTCTGCTGGCGAGTGTTCTTGATTTGCATGTCCATGATGCAATCTGTGGTGGCCTGTTCCATGCAGTCTGGATTTAACTCAGTTGGTGTGAGTTGTTCTGTAATGTCCGAGGTGTCCAGTAGAGGTGGGAAGTAAGGACGAAGGCGATCCACATTGAAGACTGGGTGCAGACCAAGGAATGGTGGAATACTGAGCTCGAATGCATTGTTCCCTATAGCCTTGGTGATGGTGTACGGCCCGTATTGGAGCGGGCGAAGCTTGCGGTGGGGTCCAGTGAGGCGCTCCTTCTGCAAATGTAGCCATACTTTGTCGCCCACCTGGAAGTTGTGTGGCACCCGGTGTTGATCATGGCGCTGCTTGTACTTCGCATTGGCTCTGTCCAATATATCATGAACTTGTTGGCGGATGTGTTGAATGCGCTCGATGAAGCTACTTGCTTTGTCAACTTCAGACTGGACATGAGCTGAATCGGCCTGAGCAGCTGCAAATGGTATGGCTACGTCAATAGGACATAGTGGTTGGAATCCCAAGCCCACCTGAAAGGGGCTATGGCCGATTGAACTGTGGAGAGCCTGATTATAACTATGTTGTACATATGGGAGGCTCTCGTCCCATGTGCGTGGATGCTTTGAATTGTACATGTGCAGAATGTGTACAAGCATTCTGTTGACGACCTCTGTCTGGCCATCTGTTTGGGGATGGAAAGCTGTGGACTTGGTGAGCTTGGTATCCAACATTGACCAGAGGTTGGACCAAAATGTGCTGAGGAACCTGCTATCCCGATCTGATATGATAGACTGTGGGATCCCAAAGTGCACCCACACTCGTTCAAAGAAGAGTTTAGCAGTGGCTTCTGCTGTGATATTCTTCTTGCATGCCGCCATAATGGCCATCTTCGAGAATCTGTCGACGACCACAAAAACACAGTCATTTCCCTGCTTAGTAGAAGGCAGGCCCGACATGTAATCCATGGAGATGGATTCCCAAGGTCGACTAAGGGTAGGTAGAGGAGTATATAGGCCTTGCTTCTTGATGGTCGGTTTGGCAATGGCACAAGCAGTGCAGGATCTGATGTGCTTCTCGACATCCTTTCGAAGGTTCGGCCAATAGAAATACTTCTGCAGGATTGCTACCGTTTTCTCGACCCCGAAATGCCCAACGACTCGACTGTAGTGTGCTTCCCATATCATCTTGGCACGCTCGCTTGAAGGAACACAAAGGTGTCCCATGTGACATAAAAGTGCATCTTGGAGGTGAAAATTTGGAACTTGCGTACCCCCCAAGAGTGCCTTGTAAGTTTGGCCGAATTCTGGGTCACTCTCATAGAGAAGCGGCCAATCAGAATTCTCGTGCCCACAAGAGTTGAGCACAGTGGTGAGCGCCACGATCGGTGGTCGGCTGAGGCAGTCTGCAACATGATTGGTGCTACCCTTCTTATACTTGATGTTAAAATGAAACTGTTGCAGATATGTAGACCACTTCTGATGGCGATCATTCTGCAACTTCCCTTGTGTCTGTATGAATTGCAGGGGCCTGTGGTCTGTGTGGATGATTGTTTCCTTCCCCAAAATGTAATGTTTCCATTGTCGACAAGCTTGCACAATGGAGTACATTTCTTTGTCATATGTGGGGTACTTGCGAACTGTGTCAGACAATGTCTCACTGTGAAATGCCACTGGATGTCCCTGTTGAGTAAGAACTGCCCCAATAGCATAGTCAGAGGCATCTGTCTCGATCTCAAATGGCCGTTGCAAGTCTGGTAAAGTGAGCACTGGGGCAGAACAGAGGCGGTTTTTCAGTTCTGTGAACGCCTTCTGTTGAGGTTCTGACCAAAATTTTTTTGCTCTCGCTCCTCCCTTGGTGACTTGACTCAAGGGCCAAGTGATATGAGAGAATCCCAACACGAACCTCCTGTAGAAATTAGCAAGACCCAGAAAGCTGCGAAGCTCTGTTATAGTGGTTGGGGTTGGCCAATCCCGAATGACTTGGATCTTGGCTGGATCCACATGCACCCCCCTTTCATCAATAATGTATCCCAGATATTGAACCCGGGTCATGCCAAACGTGCACTTCTCCAAATTGGCACACAACTTGTGTTGCCGCAGTGTTTGGAGGACTTGTCGGATGTGATGAAGGTGCTCTTCACAAGTCTTGCTGAAGATCAGAATGTCATCCAAGTACACCACTACGAATGAGTTGGTGAATGGCCGCAAGATGTCGTCCATCATCCTCATGAAGGTTGCGAGAGCATTCGTCAACCCGAAAGGCATGACCAGCCATTCAAAAAGGCCTTCCTTGGCTTTGAAGGCAGTCTTCCACACATCAGAGGGTTCAATTGGTACCTGGTGATACCCAGACTTTAGGTCGATCTTGCTGAAATATTTTGCACCTTTGAGTTGGTCTAGAAGGTCATCAATCCGTGGGATTGGGTACCTATTCCGGACAGTGATCTTGTTCAGCGCCCGATAGTCAATACAGAGTCTCCACGTCCCATCCTTCTTCTGTACCAACACGATCGGGCTCCCACAGGGCGATGAACTTGGTCCGATGTGACCTTTCTGCAACAGCTCCTGAATCTGCCTCTTGATTTCATCATTTTCCAGAACAGAGCGTCGATAGATCGGTCCATTGGGTAGTGGCGCACCTGGGGTCAGATCAATCGGGTGCTTGACCTGGCAGTGCAGAGGAACCCCTGTGGGTGAGGTGAAGATGTCCTCGTACTCCTCCACGACCTTATCCATTTTTTGTTGTCGTGCAGAGGGGCCCTGTCTGGAGGTCGTGGCCACAGTCTTCTTCTTGCCCTGGGGGCGGATCATCAGGAAAACGAATTTCCTGGTTTGGGAAATGAGCTTACTACATTGTTTTGCAGTAACCAAAGAGATAGCGGCAGGAGGTGGTACCTCTGGTATCCCGTACAACTTATTTCCCAAAGTAACAATAACAGCACGAGGTCGAGACTCATACACAGCATGATGCTTCCACAAGTATGGTTGTCCTAATAATACATCAGAAACATCAATAGGAGCAACGTCACATAATACCTCATCCGTGAAGGGCTTGATGCCATAGGGAAGGCGACACTGCCGGCTGACGCGGAGATCTCGTCCTTGGTGAAGCCACCCGATGGTGTATGGATGTGGGTGAGCTGTGGTCGGCAAGCCCAACCACTTCACGGCATCTGCTGAAATGAGGTTCTTTTGGCTCCCATTGTCGACAATGAACTGTACCAGGGAGCCCTTTACCCACATCTGGGAGTGGAAGAGACGTTCCTCCTCCTCTGGATCTTCCGGTTCCTCCTTCTGGATCTTTGTAGTGGCAACAGTGGCATTGGGCTCCGCATCAATAATCTGTTTTCCTTTTTCATTCCCCTTTTCAGGTTCTGATTCGGAGTCGGAGCATGCATCTGACTCAGAAGCCCTCATCTCGGCCACTAGCGACTGCTTGGCCCGACACTCACTCGTGTTGTGAGTGGAGCTCTTATGGAACTCACACCACTTTCCCGTGTCCTTCTTTGGCTTTGCGGTGCTGTTCTTTTCTTGTGGCTTCGATGAGTTGTCTTTAGCCGCCATGCCTTGGCTCAGTCCTTTGTTCTGCGGTTTGGAAGCACCTTTCCTTTGCTTTTGATTCGCAGATCCAAAGTCTCGCTTCTTCTGATTGAATTTCTGCTCAATCTTGGCAGCATACCGGTATGCCGTACCAAGCGAGGAGATGTCAAGGAACTCCATTTCCTCCTGAATGTATTTGTGCAGACAGCTGCGATACTTTAGCACCAGATGTTTCTCTGAATCTTTGATACCCAACTTTGTGCGCAGGGTATCGAACAGATTCGTCAGCTCATGCACATCTTGATCCCTTTGTTGTCGCAACGTGGTCCATTGTATGTACTTGTCCTCATAGCTCCCCACGGGATAGTACTGTTCCTTGACGACATCTCAGAAAGAATTCCAAGTTGGTACGGCCGAGAACAGAGAGGGTTCTGTCTGGTCCTTGTTCTCACAGTAGGTTTCCCACCAGTCCTTAACATGGGGGGTAGCTTTGAGGAGTGCAAAAATAATCTTCTCCCGGTCTGAAAAGTCATGAACAGAGAAATATCCTTCTAATAGATTCAACCATCTATCTACGGCATCTGTGTCTATTTGACCCTCAAATATGGGAATGTAAAAATTTACTTGTACCTTAAAGGGAGTCGCAACTCCAGAGTGGCTACTGGATGCAGATGCGCCGCCGGTGGGCAGCCGTTGAAGGATCTGAACAAAGTTATCCATCATCGCGTTCCTTTGTTTTTCGAGGGCCTCCTCGAGCAATATTTTGATAGGATCTCCTGCTCCCTCATCTTTCTTTTCCTCCCCCATGGGCGTCCGTCGAGGTTTACGAGGCTGATCTTGCAAAGGTTCCACCAGATCAAGCCCTAGCTCCTTATACCCCGACCTCGTTGGGGACATACAAAGAAGGATCGAGAAAAAGCAGACCGCTCTGATACCACTGATCCGGATTTATGCAGGAACGCAACAGAATAAACATATAACCATAAATACAGAGATGCAGCGGAAATAACACTTCATTTCATTAATATCAAAGAACCGAAATTTGCTTACAGACAGAATGGAAATAAAACTAGCTAGGGCGCTGGTAGCTATCTCTGAGAAGAGATGTGGTGGCTACAGGCCTCTGAACTGAGTTACAATGAGGCTCGAGGGCCTATTTATCATTTAGAAACAATGGGAAATCCTAAACAGCCAAAATCCTAACCCTAGGAGATGAAGCGCCAAAACTATGGGCCCCGTTTGGGTAAATTGGTGTTTCAACTTCCCAGGGGCGTAACTTTGGCATACGATCTCCGTTTGACGCGTACCATACCTCGTTAGAAAGATCTATCCGAGGACTACAAATTTGAAATGGGCAACATTGGTCCATGGACCCATGTTGCCCTCCGTTTTCCCAAAAAACGTCGTTTAGGGCCTCAAAACGGCTCCGGAAGTTTAGGACCCGAAAAACTGCTAAAAATAGTAAACTGTGCCGAAACTGAAAAACTGAAATAGACAATGGTGGAGCCCCAAGTGGAATAGGCGGGTGACCACCAATATCCACCAGGATCAATGTTCTAATGTACTAAGTATATCCTAGAACTTTTTGTCTTAACAAACCTTCCTTCAGAATTCATCCTTAGAGTCCACCCCCCTTGGCTTTATCTAAGAGAGAGCTTAGACGGAGAGAGTTGGTATTAGGTGACAGCCCATTCTCTAAGCTTTTCCACCAATGACACACCTAGGGGGATTGAGTATTTTTCCCATATTAACATAGGTGTGCAATTGAGGCAGAAACACTCGCCTTAGCATACATGAACTTATTAGGCTAGCGGAATCCATATTATTTCTCCTAGGAGATCAGGGACATTACACGCTTGAATTAGCAGAAATCATGGACGTTGTAGAAAGAATGTGTTGTAGCAACAACCCCTGTTTTAATATAAAAAAAATAAGAGAAATTTCTATAGAAGGCCCGAAGTAGGCTTTTCGGAAAATTTCGGGTGCCTTAGATTTCCTTCTCCGACTTCCTTAGATTTCTTTCACTGAACTCTTTTTGTTGTTTCGCCGAACTCCCCTATTTCGTTTCGTCGAATCATTTGATTAGTTTTTTCGTTTCAGCAAAAAAACAATTGTGCTAAACTGTAACCTTTCATTGACACATGTGCATCTCAGGTACTTCTTTTATAAGTTTAGATTCGGTCTATAGATGATAGACTAGTGTTAGCTTGTTGATTGGAAGGTCTATGTTACTATGCACGCAGCATGAGGTTTGCGGAAAAAACACAGAAAAGGGTCGATTCGCGCACAGGTTAGAGCCGCAAGTGGTGGGTCTGACCATAGTGTAACAAATGTGCACATTATCCGGTGCATATGAGACGACAGCAACTGGTGGAAGATCAAAGGAAACCTGTGGGCACAAACAGCTCGACATTTAAACCGCAAGGTGCCCCCGTAGGTTGACTGTGACGTAGGCACGCTGACCCAAATCAACAACCCACGATCACTATGGGGGCACTATGTTGATGAAGTCGCGAGGCCTAAAGGCACTCTCACAGTGACGTAGGCAACCATAAGAAGGGCCCCACTATCACGTCTGCATTTCCCTTTCTTTCAAATGCATCTCATCATCTTTGCCTCCCCGATGCATCCGACAGCCCATAATCAATTTTTCACCCTACAACCTTCGAACTTTAACTATGGGGTGAGTGAAATGAGTGGTGTCCATTACCACTCACCCCCCCCCCACGTGTCTCCTTCTCGTCATTTCACATCACCTTTCCCGATACTGCTTACCGCTTGAGGACCATGCAAAAATTGGTTACCGTTGAGCACACGGAGCAACTACCACCTCACCGCGATTGCGCCATCCCTTCACGACCATCTGCCACTCCTCACCATTATTTCAAAATCCCAGGACTTGGCCCCCGTGGCGAAGCATGCAGCTTCTGTTACTATTTTGATCATGATATTTTATGGGTGGAAGCTCATTTTTCACCGAATTCTGTTGTTAATTTTCTATTTATGAGTGATTGTTGAATGCACGCTCTGTTACTCAGTTAGGATATTTTTTTTCGCATGCGTAAATCAATCATGAGGGGATTGTTTCGATCATAGAAACCCTTGGATGAACTCTGAGAAGGGGGGGAGAATCACTTGGAAAGAAAGAGTGTGAGCGATGTATGAAAGCTCGGGGAACGAACTTTTTTGAACCCTGGAGTCGTAATTAAATGATCATTCCTTCACTGTGGATATACAAGTGTATGAGTGGCTTGTTGGTTTATGACTTTTCATTTATCATGCATTGTTGCGCTATCACAAGTTGTATTATTTCTATGCTCTTAGTTATGTTTAATTCTATTGGCATGCTAAAATATGAACCAATGTTTCTGCAAATTTGTTCTATCAATATGTGTTTATTGCTTTAAACTAAGGTAATCTGTGCGATTAGAACTATTTCTGAAAGCATCTTCTTCTTCTTTTTTGATATGCACTACAATTAATGAGAAACTTTTTCAGCTTAATTAGTGGTGTCTGTATCACAGTGCGTTGGACATAAATGCAACTTGTTTTCTCTCCATCTTAGTATCATGATGCTCCTTTATAAGGATAGGTAGGATGTTAGCTAGTTTAATTAGTTTAAATATGTGCTGCACACAGATCTAAAATCCACCAAAAAAAAAGGGGGAATAGTTTTGATCCAACACCATCCAAGTCCTCTTTAAGGAGAAGCATCTACCAGTAATAGCAACGAAGCTATAATTCCGTTGAGATAAGCTACCCAAAACAGCAGAGGGGCTAATTGGGAACCTTTGTTGGGCTTTTCTCTCCTTGTTGCCACAATGATTTTCGCCAAGTCAACAAAATGTTTATGTTTGTAATTGCAGTTAATATTATGAAATATTTTAAGGAAAGTTTGAACCATTTTATTTTGAAATGCTTTGAATATTTATTTATAACTCACATAATAGTGATTGATCAATTTATTATCCGTAAACAATGTGAAAACTTTCTGAATATAAATAAAATTAACTTTCTCACCACTACCAATACTATGAAACATAGCTCGAAGCCATGACAGAAACATAAATTCTTTTTGAATGACAAAAGTAAAATCACTTCATACCATCAACATTAAACACATCGAGTAGCTTAACACAAATATTTCTCGAACGATATTTCTTGAATTATGTAAAATGGTTTTACAAAGACATCACAAGTGTGACTAGAGTAGGAAACATAGCTCTAAGAATGTCAAGGTTACACCTCGAAATAGGCATGGCTCGACCCTATGAGGTTGCCCCGCATCCAAATTATTGATGAAAACCTTTCCCATGAGCAAATTCAAAAGAGAGAGACTGATTTCAGAGTCTATCCCCCCCTCCATATGTTGTTCGTCTTAATATAGACTATGTAACACAACTCTCTTCCTACAAAAGCTAGTTTAAACTAAATTAATCATCAAGAAAATCCAGCAGAAACATTAAGCTTTCATGAAATCGCAAGGAAGAAAAGAAAATTTCTGATTGAAATTTTATGCCTTTAAATAGGCTACATTAGAGAAGAATACCATGCAAAAAACCATGGGTTATCAAAACCTAGAGTCTTAAAACAAATAATTTTATTTATTTATTTTATTATATTTTATTTTTTAAATTTTATTTTATTTTTATTATTATTATTATGTAATTTGACCAAATCAAAATGTTTACAGGACAGGACGAGACATTACAACATCTCTTCCATACTAAGCTAAAGAGTGCTTCTCGGCACAATCACAGGCCAAGTTGAAAGATTGATTGCTCTTAATTTCACCCTTGTTCCCATGCATCACTTGGGACATTATCTTTTGCCCCTAGTCCAATGTGACCTCCCTTGAGGTCCTTCCTTCAAGGAGACACTAATAGCAGGCTTTGATTGAAGTAGCCTGCCAAAGGTACTTCACACTTACCACACTCCATCCTCCCCTTATCATCCACATCCATTATTTAGGTTGATTTACATTTGTCATTTAACAAGCACACTATATCTTCATCTTTGAATCTGGGCCCAGAATTTTTCCCTAAGAGGTTGATGCAATTGAAAGAATGATAAAAGCATATAAATCCACAATTGAACAAAGGAAAAAGCGAAAGATGGTTGGGTTAAGTAAGCATGTGGGAAAAATCCTAGCATTACCTTTATCCCCTGCATTAGCAGAGAGCTAGTTCCTCGACATTTAATGATACATGATAAAGGAACTTTTGAATGCCCCAACCCCAATCAACAAGAAATTGGTACATCTTTAAGGGGCATTGAAAAATCATAAAGTGAGCTTGTCCTCCTCAACAATGCCAATAAGAAATACAAATCATTAAAGTGAAATATGCACCAGAGGAGTGGGAAAAGCAAGCCCAAAAATGGGTAACACATGCCTCTAGATTTCTCCCTCTTCTCATTACAGTACTCAAAGATGTTCAACACCCTCTATGTTGGAATCACGATTGTCGTTAAACTGAAACCCGTAGGCTTTAGTTGCTGCTACAATCGTCAGATTTAGGATCCATGAGAGGCAGTTAATCCATGTCGCAAAACACACAGAGATAATTGAACCCAATGTCCAAAAATATCCACCCCAGTGCAAGTCGGGTGAGTTTTGAGCTCGAGAGTTATCGCTCTGATACCACTTGTTGGAATCGCAATTGTCATTAGACCAAAAACTGTAGGCTTTAGGCTCTGCTAGAATCTCCAAAGTTAGGATCCACAAGAGGCAGTTAGTCATTGTCACAAAACACATGAGGAGCGTTGAACCCAATGTCCAACCCTCTATCTGGTCCATGGATATGGCCATATTCCTTAAAGTTTGTCCCACTTCATTACCATCATTATCACATGCACATATCAATTGATGGGTCACCGTGTACATGTCCTTCTCTTCAGGGGATGTAGGCACTTTATAGGGCTACATGTATAACCATCCCCAACACAAGTGTGGCAACTTGCCTACAAATCCTGAGCTAGAAAGACATTGGAATGCAAGGCTCGTGTGAATTATTCTTGTGCCCCTAAAATTTAATATGGCTCACAATGATACTTTAAAGGTGGATGTTGCAGCTTGGTGAGACTCCACTTAATTTTATGCTGCTTGCTACACCTCTAAATATTGAAACATTGTACTAGGAGGCCATGACGTTGTTTGTTTAATGATGTCCCAAGATGGACTCAGGATGCCTCCAGGTTGGCCTTGACCCTATTCGACGGACATTGCCTTTTTCCTATTGAAATATCTAACTAGGTTTGGTCTTCATAATGACATATGTAATCATGTTTTTATGTATTTAATGCAAAGAGAAAAATAAATTTATTATTATTGTTCTTGAGACATGGGTTTCATGCTCAAGGGAAATTTATTTTTAGGTAAAGCACCCAATGAGTGCTTCTATGGCTTGTCATTTAGTCTTAAAGTCAATTGAGTGATTTTCGTGTATTGAAGACCCATCTGGGCATGTTACATATTGTAAAGAAAAATTATTTGAGTCAAAAATGCCATTCAAGACCTCATCATGGTGCAAATATCAAGTTTGCATTCTCAATTGAAAAATTTGGCCTAAAAGGAGCAATTCAACCTAGTGGGAGACCTATATATAAGGGATACTTCGACCTCACTAAGGACGTTCACTCACTTCACATAAGTTCGATCAAGAAAGAGGAAAAAGTGTGAATAAAAGAACGATGAGGAGAAGGAAAGAAAAGAAATATTTTTTTGGACTATTTTTAGGCTATTATTCTCCACGCATGTGAAGGAATTAGGGCACCTATTGCAGCTGTAAAGGCTAAGTTGCAGAAGTCGTGTTAGGGCATCAAGGACACTTTGCAAGTCGAGTTCTCTAGGAGAGATAATCAACTCAAGCGAACATTAAGGAAATTTTGTGGTCTAAAATGGGCCTCCTAAGGAAATAATAAAATAATAGTTAAACCAATAAAATAATATTTATGAATTTACATTTTACTTTTTGCACCACAATCCATGTAACCATGGTTAAATTCAATTGAAAAGGTGTACCAAATTACAATTAATAAAAAAATTGTATTGATGTGACTATAAATAAGAATGAACTTTTCAATAAAATGTCATTATCATTTAACAATTAATGCATTTGTCATTTGTACTTAAATAACTTAAAATAAATTATAAATATCAATTCATAATTGTATAATATATTAAATCATTCAAATTTATATTATTTAAATTATATAATAACATGTAATTAATATATAATATAAAAATAAAATTATATAATACAATAAATGTAATATATTAATATTATTTTATGTATTTTTTTATATTACATATTAAATTGATTTGATTTATAACATAAGAAAAAATAATATAAAATATAAAAAGGAATATAATATATATTCTATAACATTTAGATTATTTTCATAATATTATGTATAATAATATATAATATTAATATAATCCTAATGAGATTAATTTAGTTGTAATTAAAATTAAAGAAAAAAAATATATATAGAAATAGATTTAATTTATATTTATTAATATAATATAAGATTTTTATACATTGAAATTTTAGACTTTTTTTGCCTCAAATTATGTTGAACCTAATATACTTTATTTTAACCTACAAAACTAATGTACATTATTAAAATAATATTATTCATAGATTTGATTTATCATAAAATTACAAGATTATATTTTTATTTATTTGTATTTCATATGTATAATATATATGCATAGATACTGACTTATAATTGATTTGAAATTATAATATTAAATAAAATGAGATGAATATATAATTTAAAAATAAATATATTAAAATATAAAAATATTATATTTATTGAAAAATGTGTAAAGACATGAAGATTATTTAAGGATATGAATTATTTCTTTCAAAAAATATGAAATGACAATAATAATATTTTATTCAAACAATGTGAAATTACATTTATTATTAGCACTTTACTTTATGATTTTAAAAGTATTTAGAGCAATACCATGGTTAACCGTGAGTTTTTATCTACAATTGAGGATGTAACAAGTAAGTACCTTTAACTCAAGCAATGTCACCTCAACCATTGGGGATGATTTCATCTCCTAAAATGTGATTGGTTCTCATAAAGTGAATTTTGATTGTACATTTTCCTTAGGAAGCCCATTTTAGACCTCAAAATTCCCCAAATGGAGCAAAGAAGGAAAAATCTACCATTATTTTCCACACGTGCAAAGGATAGGGTTTCTGAAGAAGAATTTGTTGGGAGGACGAAATTGTAGAAGAATTTGTTAAGAGGATGAAATTGCAGAAGAATCTACTGGGGGGTTGAAGTTGTAGAAGAATTTGTTGGAGGTCAAAATTGCAGAAGATGTTGAGGAATCGTTGGAAATAAAGCTCGTCAAGAAGGAATGATTTGACTTGGTCTTGGAGGGTTGTGTTCAATGGTCATAGGTCTTGGAATTCATCAATTGAAGTTCTATAAGAAGAGAATAATTTTGGTAGGTTTTCCTCTCAATTGGAGAGGTTTTGGCTTTGGTTGATCGCCTATAACTTGTGTCCTCTTGTCTCGTTCTTTATGGTTTGGTAGTTGTTTGATGATAAGAACACAATAATAATCAAGTTGAACAAGAATATAATCAAGATAAGTAAAAATACATCATAAGCAGTTATCAAAGTAGGAGAAATCACCTAATCTAGTTGCCCTAGATTTCTCAACATAGTATCAAAGCTAAGGTGAATACATCAAGGAAAGACAGCTTGAAAAAATACCATCAAAAGAAGTATCAAGGAAGGTCAAGACATTAAGATGACATTCACTCATCAAGAAAGGATACACAAGGGTCAAACACAAGGAAATCATCAAAGGACTAATCCACTCAATATCTTGAAGGAAGGAATATTAAAGAAGATCTCAAAACCATAGGTCAACCAAAGAAGGGTTCCACCCTTGAAGCATCCTTGGGAAACACTCACAATCATTCTCTCAAGGCATTATCACTCCAAAATTTCCCGAGAGTTGTTATAGGCGTTAAAAATAAATATCAAAGGTAACTATCAACCGCTTTGGATCTTAGGATCTAGCCTTCCTAATGCTCAGAGAGGGCTCTCTCTTAATGATTTAAATTTGTTGTTTTAATAGATTTTAGGCTAGTTATGTATGCTTGATTGGGTTGGTTTTTTATTGGTTTTGGAGGGTAAGTGGAATTAATGATTTAGAAGAATAGGTGTTTATCAACTTTCCATTGGGCTATGGAGTCAAAGTTGCTTTGAAACAGAACTGAGTCATATTATAAGGAAAGTGTTACAGGGTAAGATAGGTGAGAAAAATCAGATCTTAAAGGTTAAATGGTGAAGTGATTTTCAATTGGGATCCAGGATCAGTTAAGAATTCCTTAAACCAGATAATGAAGGAAGGTGAAGGAGGTCAATCGAGATTAGAGAGAAATTAAGAATTCTCTAAACCAGATATCAGAAGAAAATATTAAAATGTATAATATTTCAAAGCAGAGTGTAATCAAACAAATTCTGCATTAAAATTCCAATTATAGCATTCAAATTTAGAAAACATGCAAGTTTATGGAATACTTCAGAAAATAACATGAAAAATTAAAATATAATTCACTGAAGTAGCTCAATACATGAATCATGTAAAGAAATGCCTTTATTACTTGTCCTGTCTGTCAACTGGAAATGATACAATAACCTTAGGTAGTAGACCAATCAGCTATAGAAATTTTCAAAAATACACACTCAATACTTTGAATTGATGAAGTAGTTATACAAAACTGTACACAAAATATCTTGTCAATTAACTAGGATTTATTTAAGGAAAATAAAATATCTTCATGCAAGAAGATAGTGACACCTAGTAACTGATTGAAATATGTCTCTGTTTTATTTGATTTGTTGTTTTTTGTTTGTTTCTTTCACATCGGCTGCTTGTCTTTCACGTTGTCTTCTTCATCTGTCTTTCATTTGTCTTTTATATGTTTACTCTTTAACATGTTTGTTTTCTTTTACATGTATTTGCTTTCACCTGTCATAGTAAATCACACCTTTTTCCCACTTTTCATCATCTGGAATATTTATCTTCATCATTTTCCGGTAAATTTCATCTGCATCTGAATGCTTGGAAAACGTGGGCTTATTCACAAAAAGGTGATTTACCTTATGCTAGAGATAAAAGAAATTTTCTAAACTTTGAAGGATCACTTTTCCTGTGGGAACTCCTTTCATTGTTGAATTGTTAGAAGTAAATTTGGCTACTTCCTTCATCTTCTTATCATAATCTTCATGCCTCATTATTTTATCATTGATTACTAATGGATTAGGCAGACTTCTGTCTTAAAACATCAAACTTGTTCATGAACCTGTTTAATGCAAGTTCCATTGTTTGAAATTTGTCTTCAAGTTGTATCATCATATTTCTCTTGGAAATAACTTTCTTCACCTCTAATATATTCTCTATTCTATCTGCTATCCATAATTCTTCCAATTCATACTTGTTTTTAGGATTTATAAATTTTATTATCTCAGTGGCTTCCTCTGGTTTCTTTCCAAGCTCTTCTTTGACCTTTTGAATTGCATTACCTGCTTCCTTTACCAGGTCATTTTGTTCAAATATTATCTGTATAGAAGGCCAAATATCATTAACTAAGTTAATGATATTGGCCCACAACTGTTTTTTTTCTTGGGCTAAAGGTTCTTTCATTGATAGCTCTTTTTCTAACTTATGGATTGTTTCAGTTAATTTGTTGGCTTTTTGTACTTCTCCCTGATGCATTACTTCTGATAATTTCTTTCCATCTTCTAAACTATTTACTTATTCTTTGAGCTTATTGATTTCAGTAGTTTGAATAAACATATCTTGCATTGCCTTGATCAATTTTTTGGCCTTATCAGTGGGATGGGTTGATGGTACTGCTGATGTTGTTGCTGATGTAGTAGCTTGAACTTCTATTGATACTGGAATTGTTGTAGCAAATGGAGCTGATGTAGAAGCTATAGGAATAGCAGTAATGGGAACTGCTTCCATGTTGGCTTGCTTTTCTTGCACAAGTTTTTCCATTTCTTTCAGTTGAGTTGTGAACTGAATGATGAGATTCATCATTTCATCTTTTTTATTTTCATTTTCCAAAACCTCCTTGGTTTGTGGATGCTTTGTATTCAGTAACTTCAGTTGTTTCTTTAGTGAAGCTATGTATGCATTCTTCTTTTTCATTACTTCTTCTGCTGCTTTGATATCTTTTGGATTACATCCAGCTTCCATTACCAAATATTCAAATGAATTTATCCTGTTATCCTTTACTTGTGAAGAATTTTTCTCTAGCTTTAACTGTGTCCTTATATTTTATAGAGAATTATGTAACTTATGTACACTTAAATCTTTGTGTGTCATGATGGAATAGATCATTTCTACAACTTGTTTGTGAAACTCAATCTGGTCTATTGGATGTACATCTTCGGCAAGAACTTCAAAGGATGTCTTCTTATAATCTTCTGATGTTTTTGGGGCCTGCACTGTTGGATGTAGACATGTCATTTGCATCTTCCTTGTTTTGTAGTTAAAAGCTGAAAGCAATCTATTTTGGTCACTGGAGTTTGCTTCCGATACTGGGCATATGTTACAACCTTTAATGCTTCATTTCTTATTTTTATCTCTTTGTATTTCTCCATGATATCTTTATCTTTCTCCACTGGTTTGATATATGATTAAACCTCTGCATTGTTCAATTTCTGAATGATTTGTGCACGGGAGGTTGTTGGTAGTTGTGTTTCTTCTGAAGTTGTTGGAGGCGCATCATCTCTCACAACGATATTTGTATCAATGGTTTCAATTTTATCAATTATCTTTTCCTGCTCTATTAAAGGATTTAACTTGGTCTTCCTTCTATACATAAGCTTCAATTTAGTATCAGAAGTAGTTTCTGTGGAATAAGAGTCTTCCTCTCTTGCCCTCTTTGAATTTTTGTCTTGTGGGGTTGGATTAAGAAGGATGGAACTAGTATCAACCTACTTCTCCACCTCTTGTAAAGTATTTTCCAACCACTTTGACTGGTTGGAATAATTTTCAACTTTAGGCTTTGACTCATGAATGAAAGGGGTCAATTTGAACTTGACTCTTAATTTACTTATGACACCCAAGGGGTCATATGGCCATTTAAAATTGTTGCTGAACTTAGACTCTTGTAAACATTTGTCTGCTTGTTGTCCAGCATTGCTACTATTGCATATGAAAGGCCCTAGCTGGTTTTTAATCTTAAATTGAGTCTTTTTCTTAGCTGAAAGGAAATTGATTTCATCTGAATTCAAGATTTGTCTAATGTATTATAAAGCAAATATCCTCATTGGGAGGTATTTGGGAAGATTTTATGGAGTTAGGTGGCTTCCATACACTCTAATTTCTGTATAACTCTGGTATAAATACCAGTCTCCTATTTTACTCTGCTCTGACAACTGTAAAACATTTTTTATCTCTTCACTGATTCTAGGTTGAATGCTAATTCTTAGCATATTAACTACTGGATAAACAAAATAATCAATAAAGTCTTTGAAGTTGAATTCAATGGAATCCTTTCTGATCAAGGATGTCCAAAAGACAACTGATTGGGGATTACCCTCACTATCCAGTTTTTGGAGGTTAACTGCAAACATTTCTTATTGGAAATATATAAACATATGAAACAAAACTAAGGAGTATTTTAATACTCCTTCTTCTGGCAATTTGATCAATTGGTCATGGATTGCATCTGCTAGGTATTGGGAAAAATTGAAGGTTGTAGCTGGAGGTTGACATGTGCAAAAGATGGATAGGAAACCAATAATAGATGCATCTACATGTTCATCAATGAAATATCCTAAAATACATGACAGCATGGTTACAATCTGTCTAGTTCTTTCTGAAAACATAGAAGCTGAGTATGGAGGATTGTTTTTAGGGATTTCTACTGATGAAGGGAGGAAAGTCTGAAATATTTGGAATCTTTTGGGAAAGTTGAGCTTTAAGTAGAGTTCAGTAAGGGTTTCAATGGATAATAGTACTTCATCAGGTTGTGGTTGAATCTGTAACATCTTATTGATGGATTGATCAGTGATAGTGAATAGGATTTCTTGGTTTAGTATCATTAAAGCTCTTTCATTGGGAAAATAGTTGATCTGGCAGAGTCTAATGAGTTTTGGAAATTGAAAGGTCTATGGGAATATATATTTGGGAAAATTTGAATCCCACAGATGGATATCATCTGCCTGGTCAATAAATTTGTCATGGCTCCAGCAATGGAGCTCCAAAAGGTTGGAATCAGTTACAGTATCATTGATTTTGAAGTCTTTATCGTCCAAACGGGTGTGGTCGATAACTAAAACTGGTGGTTGAAGAGGGTTTACAGATATAACACTATGGGAAGCCATTAATTTGTTCAATTATCAATTTCTGTGTTTAATTAATGGTTTCAGGTACTTAGAATTACCTGGGAAATGGTTGAATTGGTCTGAAAAAGTCCAAGCGGCAGAAGGGTTCAATCTGAGTCAAGAATGGTTTTTGGTCTCTTTTCGCAATTCAAAAAAAAAATAGTCACATAATGGTTAAGCAGTAAGGTTTTATCGAACGTTGGGCTTATCGCATGGCACGGAGTTTTATTATTTCAAAAATGGTGGTTTCATCGCATGGCAAAAGGCAGTATGGTGATTTATCACACGCAATAAGGTGGTTAGGCGATTTTAGGATAAGGGGATGCGATAAAATGTGGGAGTGTCGCATGTCAAGGGGCGGGGGTATGAAACCACCCATTTCGCACCCCTCCCCCATTGGTTTTAAATTTCGGATGTTGAGGTGTGCAAAAGGGATCCGGATTCATTGGATATGGGTGGCGCCAATCGGACGGTTGACGTGTAGTAGGATAAGTTGGAGGTTCTTAGAGGTGGGGTCGGAAAAAAAGATATGCGAAGGGTTTTAATATAAGTGGTTCGGGGATTAATATAGTGCCAGGTTAAAAAATATACTAGGCGGTAGGTTAATATAATGTCAGGGAATGTACTAAAGCGGAAGGTTTAATATGATATGGAGGGGTTACATGAAGTGGGGCCTGATATATATTAAGCGCTTAAAAACTATGCAAAAATGAGTTTTGCATGTTTAATTTGAATAATGTAGAGTTAATAATGGGGAATGGGTTTTAATAATGGAAATGGAATTTTAAGAGGCAAAAGAGTTAGGAAAAGGGAAAATGGGTTTTATCGAAGGGAAAGGGATTTTTTGCAATGGAAAATGATTTCCAAGGGAGGAAGAAGGGATTTTAGGATAAGGGGAAATGTGAGAAAGACATTAATAATAAGAGATAAACCAAAAGATGATTTTCATAACTCTTGAAAGTATCCTACCTACCCATTATTTATCCTAACATTTTTTACTTCTTTTATTGGATGCATTTGAGCTTGTTGACCCTTTTATTTTCTTTTGATAGGCAAACTAACTTATTTCTAACATTATATCATCCAATGGCTCAGATTAAACTTATGAGCTCATTTTATTCTCTACCTAACTACTGATCTGCCAAGATTAAATGGTTTGGTCAGATCTTTATTCACTAACTATCATGACATGAAATTTAAAGGCATTAATAATCAAGATTAAGTTGTATGATCATCACAAATTATGGCATTTTGGACAAGCTGCACACAATTTTATTTGGATAAGTAAAGTAAACTAGGAGTAATGGCATTTGAATGTGCAACACTTTCGAAATTTATTTTTGTTTCTTTTTGTGGGGTTCATATCTTATATCATTTTTTTTATCTTCTTTATTTTTTTCCTTTGATTATTCTTTTAGAACATACCCTCTCTTCATATGGGAAAACATTTGCAAAAAAATAAAAGCAAAGGTATGTACAATATTAAAAGACTAAACATAGCCAATTCAAAATTATGATCCTTATTCATTAGGGGAATTTTTAGGTCTAAAATGGGCCTCCTAAGGAAAATGTACAATCAAAATTCACTTTATGAGAAACAATCACATTTTCAGGGATGACATCATCCCTAATGGTTGAGGTGGCATGGCTTGAGTTAAAGGTACTTACTTGTCACCTTGTCAATGGTGGATAAAAACTCATGGTTAACAATGGTAGTGCTTTAAGTAATTTTAAAGTCATAAAGTAAAGTACTCATAATAAATGTCATTTCAAACTTTTTGAATAAAATATTATTATTGTCATTTCATATTTGTTGAAAGAAACAATACATATCCCTACGCAATCTTGAAGTATTTACACATTTTTCAATAAATATTATATTTGTATATTTTCAAATATTTATTTATAAATCAAATCAATTCAATATGTAATAAACAATTCATACATAAAACAATATATTATATTATGTTATTTTTATATAGTATATTAATTACATGTTATTATATAATTTAAATAATATAAATTTTAATTAATAGTATATTCTACCCTACCCTATTTGGCATTTACATCGACAAGCTAGAAGGTTGTTTAGAGGAAGCAGGATGTGTTGACACGATCTTAGCTGGGATAGTCATCATCCCTCTTCTCTATGCTGACGATATTGTTCTTCTCACAAGGTGCCCATCTGATCTTGATAAGCAACTTAGACTTCTTAAGGATTTCTGATCTACCATGGGTATGTCCGTTAACACTAACAAAACAAAAGTTATGATTATCAAATCCAAGAAGGACACTTAAGTTAATTTTATGTATGAAAATAGTAACTTGAAGGAAGTGTCTTCTTACAAGTACCTAGGAATTGATATTCATCACAGGCTCAACTGGAACTATAGCATTCAGAAAATGATTAATGGGGGGTGGAAAGCTTATTTTGGTCTTGAAAATAATTGTAAAACGGAAAACCTCGTAATGTGGGATAGAAAGAAGTTCATCTTTGAAACTTTAGTCACTCATGTTATCTTATATGGATGTGAGGTTTGGGGTTGCAGCATCTCTAGAGAATCCTGGAGAAATATTGAGAAAATCTAGAAGCGTTTTATAACGTATAACCTTAAAATTAAAAGCAATACACCCTATCCTATTCTACTTATAGAAGTGGGTCTTTCCCCTATCGAGAGCCTAGCTATGAATAGGCTTCTGTTGTACAAGCACAAGCTCAATAGCATAGGAGACCATAGACTTCCTAAGCTAGCTTTAAATTCCAGCCAAAACCACCTAAGGCTTAAACGAGGTTGGTATAAGGACTCCAGGGCCTGGTTAAACCATTGGGAGATCGACGAGAATGTTGCATTGCAAAACATAAATAACATTAGAAAAATTGTTACTTCTAAGTTCAAAGAAACAATGTGATGTGAGAAAGATCTAGCAGCTAAAAGAAATTAAGGTATTATAAAGAGGTCATCAACCCCACCTTAGAAGATCAAAATTATCTCTTTGTTTTAACTAGCTCAAAGAATAAAATTAATATAGCCAAGATTAGAACGAACTCTCATGAGCTCCATAGTGAAACAGGTCGTTGGACAGTTCCTAAAACACCATGGATGGAAAGGATCTGCCATCTTTGTGAGAATATGAACATCGAGGATGAAAATCACTTCCTCTTAGATTGCTCCACGTACAACCACATTAGAGCTCAATTTCATAATCTTTGTTGCAATACTGACCTTCCTATCCTTTTAAGATGTCAAAATTATAGTGAGCTCGGGAGGCTTCTCTCCAAGCTTTTTGAGCATAGGAATAAAATCTTAAATCAAATTAAATAACTCTTTTCTTTAGGTCCGATAGACCAAAGATTCGTTTCAGTGGACGTTAACCATCATCATCAATTAAGAATTTATATTTATATTTTATTTCAGGTTAGTTAAGTACAAAGGAAAAATGCATTAGTTGTGCAATGATAATGTTTTTTTCTTGAAAATCTCATTTTTATTTATAGTCACATCAATACAATTTTTTTATTATTTTTATTTTGGTACAACTTTTGAATTCAGTCTAACCATGGTTACACTGATTTTGGTGCAAAAAGTGAATTACAAATTCATAAATATTATTTTATTAGTTTAGCTATTATTTTATTATTTCCTTAGGAGGCCCATTTTAGACCTCAAAATTTCCCTAATGATTATAGGACCCTAACAATGGCTCCGCTTAGGGATGGCATCTCCTTGTGAGATGTCAAGAACTTTCTGATCAATGGCCTTGGAACTTTGACTTGGCTTTCAAATCCGCAACTTGTTTTGTTACACTGAAATCGGAAAGACACTGAGCTGAAATATAAAATGCAAACTGAACTGAAACCTGAAAGAATGCTTGAGAAAAATACTCAAAGCACTGAGTTTTATTTGCACACTGCTACCTATCCTATACTGCTAAAATTTATGTTGAATCGGGTAATACAAAAATGCCAATGAAGCCAGTCAAATAGCTGCATAAACAAATGGACAGCTTAACTGTCTGTAAGAAAAATCAGCATTATAACATCATTATGTGTCCTCATAACCAAAGTTATAATATGAGATGGCAACTGTTGATGTATCTGACCCTTATAAAGAGTGCATTATTGAGAATGTGAGTTAAGAAGAAACTCCATATACTTTGCCATTGGATCAATAAAAGCATGATGTATGATATTTGCTTCTAGGCCTTCAATGATTAGTTGAGTTTTTGTGTCCTCAATATTAAACTTTGAACCCACATCTTTTAGTTTGGTACTTGAAAGCAAAATCATATTCACTATATAAGTCAAGAGGTAGTACAATTTCCTCTTGCTTAATGGAAGGAAGATTTTCCAAGAATTCTTGAGGGTCTCGAAAATTGTATGACTTAATTTGAGTATTTAAAATTTCAATAACAGTTTTATATATTTCCACAACTATATCCAAAAAACATGTTTAAGCTTCAGGAATATATTTCTTTGATTTCATAATGAGAAAGATAGCCTTTAGGAAATCTTCATCAAGCTGAAATTTTTTTTTTAACTGTAACGGATGTGAGATTTTATTTATTTGAAAAAGATAGGAGGGGTCTTTGCCGAGGCAGCCCCAATTACAAAGAAGACATTCAACAAAATCAGCTTAAAAATTGCATCATTTTCAAGGAGTTTGAAAGGAACTTTCATCGTTTATCACTAGCTGCCCTTTCATGAGTAAGCATCCTTTGTTCGCCATCTGATCCGCCTCGCCATTCAGGTTTCTGAGGATATGATAGAACTTGTAAGATGTGAAGTCTTGAAGAGCTCTTTTCAATCTGCCCAGAATTTTGTTAAGACTAGTGTTGCTGAAGAGATCTTCCGAAATTAATTTTTTAATTAGGATCTCAGAATCTCTGAACACTTGGAGATCTTTGACTCCCTTATCTCTTGATATGAGGCAAGCTTTGAGAAGACCAAATAACTCTGCTTGGTTGTTAGTTTTCTGGCCTAATCCCCAGCAAAAGCAGTCTCTTGAACTCCCTGTCGGAGAGTAAATGACCCCACCAGCACCAGCAGTTCTGGGGTTTCCTTTGGAGGCTCCATCGAAAAAGATTGTGGTTAGATTTTTGGACCGCCACCAACTTATGAAAGAATCCTCAGGGTCTCTTTTGCGCCATTCTGGGTTTGCAGTTTGGGGAGAGAGAAGGAACTTTCGAGGAGAAGGCTTAAGGGATTGGAGCCATCTCCTTTCTTCAGGCAGAAGCATTGGATCTTCTTTAAAAAACTGTTGTTGAGCAGCTTCCAAGAGAAAGGCTTTAGCTTTAGCTGCAACCTGAGGGGAATGTCGAAATCCATTGAAGATTTGGTCATTACGGGCCAACCAGAGCTGCCAGCAAACAAATTTGGGAATAGCTGTCCAAACTTTGAGCCAGAAAGACTTGATGGGAATGCTATGTGGGTAGTAATTGTTCCAAGAGGCAAACATATCAGCCACTGTACTTTGAGGAAAAGTGGAGGTCTGAAGATCCAAGAGAGTAAGTTCTCAAACTTTCTTAGCAAAAATGCAATCCAAGAATAAATGTTGGGCAGTTTCAAGGCTATTTCTACATAGTTCACACCTATGAGGCCCTGCAATGTTCCTTTTCTCTAAATTGTCTCCTGTTAGTAGTTTGTTGTGAACCAGAGTCCAGAAAAACAAAATTCACTTTTGGGAAGGCTAGGTTGTCCCATACTCGTTTCCAAAATGCTAGAGTGTGGCTGCTGTTCTTTGTGTCCTGTAGAATTTTGTAACCTGCTGCAGTGGAATACTTGCCAGTCTGTCCCCAAGCCCAACTGTCTCTCATGAATCGATTTTCAGGAGTGGAGTCTTCCAACAGCTCTATGAGCAGAGTTTTTTGGGGCGTTAATCGGTTAGGGACGCCATGGAAGTCCCATCTGACCCATTCTCCACGATGATCCCAAACAGAGAGATTGTATAAGTTATTGATGCCAGCACGGATCATCCAGTCTCTGAGATCCGAGATGTCCTCATTCACCTCCAAAGAGTCATGCCCCATGATACTATCATACCACATATTGGTACGCTTGCCATTGCTCGGCACTCTGTACAATGATTTTTTGAAGAAGGAACTACTTTTGCAACAGAGATTCCAAACTTGCGTGTTGTTGGCTGAGGGATCGAACTGCATATTTCTAAATGATAGATTATGAGCGTATTTGGACAGCAAAGTAGTGCAGATCGGGAGATTGGGCTCATGAGCCAATTTCCATAGGAGCTTTCCTCCCAACGCTAGGTTAACGAGGGAGGGATCGCGGATTTGAAGGCCACCCTCAGCTGTCGGTCTTTTAACCAGATCCCAGTTGGCAAGGTGCATTTTTCTTTCATTGCCTTTCCCTCCCTGCCATAAAAAACCTCTTAACAGTTTCGATATCTGATCCATAACGTTTCTGGGAGCTAATATGAAAGAAGCTTGATAAATTGGGAGCGCAGATAGCAAAGACTTTATTAAAATTACTTTGCCTCCTTTGGTTAGCCAAAAACCACCCCAAGAAGATATTTTTGCTTTGATTTTGCATATGATATCAGTCCAGAGCGACCTCCTGTTAGGTCCATTTGTAATGGGGAGTCCCAGGTATTTGATTTGATCCCATTGGGCATGCCCTCTAAACCCAAGGATATTCGAGATGCTTATGAGCTCTTCTTGATTGATGTTCCAGCTGTAGATTTCACTCTTACTCTCATTGACCAGAGCTCTTGAAACTCTACAGTAGCTTTTTAGGACTTTGTCGAAGGCTTTGGAAATTCTGGTAGACGCCCCTCCGAGGAGCAAAGAATCATCTGCAAAGAGCGCATGATTCAGAGGATCAACACCAGCTGTAGGTTTCAAACCAGGAAGGGAACCAGCAAATCTTTCCACTGTGAGTTTTCTACTAAGGGAGTCGGCCATTAAGATATACAGGAAGGGAGAGAGAGGGCATCCCTGCCTGATGCCTCTCTGTGCTTGGAAGAAGCTTGAAGGGCGGCCATTGACAAGGGGGGCGATCCACGGATTTTCGATGCAGGCATTGATAAGCTGGACAAAGTGAGAAGAGAAACCAAAGGAGAGGAGAACTTTAATGAGGAAAGTTCGGTTAACTCTGTCAAACGTGTTTGCCATATCTAATTTTATCAGCATACCTTTCTCTTTTCGATGCTCGCTGGAGTGGATGGTCTCCTGAACTTGAATGACATTGTCGAGGATATGCCTGCCCTCCACAAAACCTCCTTGGGGGCTGGAGATCAGCCTTTTGAGCAGAGGCTTGATCCTGATTGCAAGAAGTTTGGCCAGAATTTTATAAGATGCGTTACAAAGCGAGATAGGTCTGAACCTTGCAAATGTTTCAGGATTGGATTCTTTGGGAATTAAGGCTAGATAAGTGGAGTTGGTTCCTCCACCGATCTTAGCTTTTTTCATGAATCCCTTTATCATTTTTTGGAGGTCAGTTTTAATGATATCCCAGCAAGCTTTGTAGAAATGTATAGTGAATCTGTCTGGGCCCGGAGCCTTGTCCGACTCCATGGACCAGATAACCTTGATGATTTCCTCCTCAGTCACCTCACGGGACAAAGCCGCATTATCATCAGGTCGGATAAGATGTGGAATGTTAGAAAGAAAGTCTGCAGTTTCCTCTTCGAAGATCTGAGGTCCCTCACTGTATAAATTCCTGAAATGGCTATCAGCAGCAGCTTTGACTTGAGCGAAACCTTTGCAGACAAAGCCCTCTACGGTTTTTATTTCAGAGATATGATTTCTGGACAGCCTTGCTCTGTATTGTCTATGGAAGAAGGAGGTGTTCCGATCACCTGCTTTTAGCCACAGACTTCTGGATTTGATTCTCCAATATTCTTCTTCTTTTCGGAAGGAGCGGTATGTTGCACATTGGGCCTTTATTTCTTGTTCCAACAGGTCCGAAGTGACCTCATTGCTTTCCATGTCTGCTTGCAGATTCTCCAGGGTATGCACTGCTTCTTTTCTTAGACTGGTTGGAGTAGGGACTGGTTTCCTAATCCAATCCTTTAAAGCATGTTTAGTGGCCTTAATTTTTTGCTCCCAAACAAAACTTGAGGACCCTGAGAAAGATTTGGCCCAAGCTTCTTTCACTATATCAGTAAAGCCTTCTCTCTCAATCCATAAGGGGCTGAAACGGAATGGTAGAGGGCCAAGGTCTTCTTCATCTTCTAGGAGGAGCTGAATCGGCTTGTGATCGGAGGTCAGCTTGGGGAGAATTTTGGTCTTGATTATCTTATTGTTCATCATAAGAGAGATTTGAACCAGAAATCTGTCCAGGCGGGCAGAAATGTGGTCCGACCCAGATCTGTTGTTGGACCAAGTGAAAAGTCCATGAACAGGATTGAAGTCTAGAAGATCCCAGAGCTGCGAGAGCTCTTCCACAAAAGCTAGCATAGGATCTCTGCTGCTGGAGCCACCCTTCTTCTCTTTAGATTTCAAGACTATGTTAAGGTCTCCTGCTATGATAATGTTGCTTGGATTATGTTGATCTAAAAAAGCTGAGAGAGAGTTCCAACATTCTCGTTTTTCATTGTATGTGACAGGGACATAAAGATTAAACAGAGAGATAGTCAACTTACTTGCGCAATGTGTCAACTTAGTGAAGATCCAATGCTGAGTTTCATGGGATCTTTTTAACTGAAATAAATCTTTTGTCCAGAGAGTTGCCAGACCTCCGGAAGATCCCCGTGAGCTTATAGCTTTGCCTGCACTTTTCTTCCATTTTGACATGTTGATATCTAGAAGAGCACGCCCTTCTATCTTCGTCTCTTGGATCATGAGAATGTCTGAGGGTTCTATTTTTAGGAGATCCATTACTGCTTCAGCTTTGGAGGCGCTCCCCAATCCTCTGCAATTCCAAGAGGCAAGCTTCATAATTTACTTGAGGGGGGGGATAAGGCCTCCCTTAGAAGGCCTTGGTCTGGTATTTCTTCCGATGGACATTTCTATGGTGGACTGGATTCCTTGAACTTTGATTCGTTCTGCCTCCTCTTCCCTTAGTTCTTTGCGAGATTTCCTGCCTGCTCTTTTGGAAGGGTGCTCGAAAATTTCATCCTCTGATGAGCCAGAGCTTTCTGTTGCTTTTTTTTCCTTATAACTTCAGCATATGAGGGGTTGGAGGGACTGCCTTGTGAAGCATCGACCTGTGTTGCTTCTTCTCCATCCTTATTAGGGGGAGATACTTCTGTATGTTCCAGATTTTCCTGGGTCAAGTTTGCAGGAGTGGTCTGAGCTTTTTCTGCTACATTCAGGGAAGCTTCCTTTTCTTGATTAAGCTTGGAACTGCTTTGAGCTCCGGATGTGTTACCTTTGCCATTTCCTTTTTTTTGATGGGTGGTTTTTTGGACTAAATTCCATTGGTCCTCTTTTGCTTTGTCTGTCTGCTCGTCAACCTTTTTCTTGCAGTGCTTTGTGAAATGCCCATGGCCATGACAGTGTCTGCATTTGAAAGGGAGTTGTTCATAATCCAGTTCCTGGACGTGAGTCCACCCAGCAACAGTGAGCTTGATAGCTTCAGGCAAACCCTCTTCGAGATCCACTTCCACGCATATTCGGGCACATGAATACTGGTCTTTTCTTGCAGCTTGGTCGATGTATTTTCCTAGAGCACTGCCAATGATCTGAAGAGTTTTTTGGTTCCAGCAGTGAAGAGGCAGATGGGGAAGTCGCACCCAAACCGGGACGGCAGAAGGGGCTTCCTGGGAGGGATCAAAGTCGGGGGACCATTTGTTTAGATACAGGCCTTGAGGTCTCATGAAGTAAGGACCATTTCTGAAGATTAGACTTCAATCATCCGGGCTTTCGAAGACAAATACGAAGAAACCTTTACCCACGAAATAGCTTTTGACCCCCTCCTTGATCAAGGGGGACCAGTTTCTTTGAGTCCAATCCTCAACCGACTTGGGGGAGGGCCAAAGGCCCGTAAACTGGCCAATGAGGCCTCTCTCAGCTAGATTCAGAGCAGCTTTGCAAGTCTCTGCTTCAGGAAGGGCAACCGTGGGGATAGAGTCCAACTTCTTGACAAATTTCTGCTGACTGGCGGAGGGAGGGCGCTTCGGAACAGCGGAAAGCATAGCCATGAACGCGGAAACCTCCGGAGGCGGGGTGTTGGGGGGGGCAGAGCCCCCACAGGACTCCATAAGGAGGGAAGGCGCACCAGAACTGGGCGGGAGCAGCAACTAGGCAGCCCAGGAGGATACCCGAGGGCCCAAAAACAAGCTGCACTTACTCAGCATGCAAAAGAATGCGCAAAACACAAAATACCACCGCGCAACCTTGGAAGGAAGGTGGAACCCTCGGAGCAGAGGTCAAGGGGCCGAGGCAGGCCTGCGGCCACGAACGCAGAGAACCATCAGAGACGCCTAGGTCAGTCCAGTGGGCAGGTCTAATCAAGCTGAAATTTTGATAACTGATTCCTGAATGTATTTAAAACTTCACAAGATAGAAGGTTTTGCACAAACCTTTTCATCTTGTTCAACGGGAACTCTGGTCAGCATGCTGTAAAGTTGCCATGATTGTTCAAAGTATGGATTCTTTGGACCGTGCAGTCGCCAAGTGAATAATTCCAGCTTTCTTTGTATATGGTCATCATCCACCATCGGTGATCAAATCTGAACTTTGATGTATGTTCCTGAGGAACATAAAAGTTTTTTCGTTCCCCAATAATGATGAATTTTAACGCCCCTTTTAAAACCTTAAGGTAAAAAAATGAGGAAAATTGTTTCCTTTTAATATTTATTTAACTAGGGACTTATGTTCCCCAGTATGGTCGCCACTATGTTATCACTCAAAAATTTCCCAAAAGTTGTTATAGGCGTGTTGTGGTAAAACACAACCCCCCCATTTTTACGTATGTACTTCAAATAATGGGGACCCTTTCTACAAAATTATTGGCTAAACACCTTTTAAGATTTTGATTAAGTTAGTTATTTTGTAGATTTGTCATTTTTTTTACTTTTATCGGATTTATATTTTGATTGTTTCATTGAATTTAGTTTTTCATAATATTTCCAACAATACTTGTTTCACTTCATTTGGTCAAATGGTTTGTAAATGACACTCCTTTGAAGTTTTGATCATTTTCTCGCTTAGGTTAAAAAACGTATAAAGTGTACCAATATTTTAATTCTCGTAGTTAAAATAGTCATTCATTGTAAATATTGACCTCACTATATTTGTATTAACTTTTACCTTTTTTCCCCATTTCCCAACACATCATTCCTTCCAAAATCCAATCTAAAAATTGCGATTTCAAATGTGCGATCGAAAACAATGTTGCAATGCAATATTGCGATTGTGAAACATCGCAAGTCGCATATCGCAAATATTTTACAGTTGTTTTATTCGTTTGTATTAAAACTGTTGAAATCTGATTGCGATACATTGCAAATCGCATATCGCAATATCAAACTTTTATTTTTGTGCATATATTTTAAAAGCGTTGAAACTCCGATTGTGCCGAAACTCTGATTGCATTTGCAATTTGGTTTTGTTTTTTTTATGCGAGGGGTTATATTTTATAACGTAAGGTTGAATTGACTTCCTCATGCCTCCCGACTCATTTACCTTACTACACCCTCACATCACCTTATAACTCCCATTCACTCACCTCTCCTCCCTTCTCTCTCTCTCACGTGATGTATATTTCATATAATTTTTGAATTATTAATTAAAATATAAAACATTATATAATATTATAATTAATATTATATTTTAATTATAATATGTTATTATAATTTTAATATATTTTTATAATATTAATATAATATTTTAATATTTTAATTAATCAATAAATCGTTTTTTTATTAGTTTAATTGTATTTTTCAATTAGTTTTTATTATAATTAATAATGTAATTATAAAACCCGGATGCGGGTGGCCAACATGCATGATAGGTGGCAAGGGTGGTGGGCGGACGCGTGGGGTTCTACCACCGCCAACCTTCTTTGCATCCTCTACGCCATTAATGGAATTAACATTCTTTTGTCCGGGACATTTATGCGGCACACTCATCCATACTTGCGCTCAATCCACAGAGATATGGCTTCTCCGGGACGCTACAGACCTCATTTTTTTCCCCTTCGTTCCTGTTGTGCTTCTGTCGCCTCTGCCCCGAGCTTTCGGACTAACACTAGGCGCAGGTGTTCGCTCTCCTGCTATGTTGACCTTGCTCCTGGATTGCACTATTCGCACAGCTCCTTCTACTCTCAGAGTTATGAAATCCACTCTGTCTCTCTCCCTGTGGAGATTGATACTGGCCAATCTTCTGCCCTCAGTTTGGGCACTTCTTGTTCTTTCAATTTTAGAACTTTGCATCTGAATTCAATGCCTCGTTTGCGACATAGGCTGAGAAGCAGGAGGGGCTCGTGCCATGGCGATCCCTCTCGTCACCCTTCTCCCTCCTCGCCTAGCTCCTCCTCTCCGCCTTCTAATTCCTTGAGAGGAAGATATCCTGAGACTCGTAGCGGCAGAAGCATTTTGGCGGGGCGTGGGAGTGCTATGCAGGCTCGAAACCTCTCCAGTTTTCTCCCGGGTCAGCAGCACAGAGCTCAATTCCGCTTCCCTGCCTGCTCAACATGCCCACTGTCACGGCCACTATCACTATTGATTTCAAAGAAGAGCCGCCTGATTCGATTGCCAAACTTTCCGACTCACCTTCGGTGCATTTGGCGTCCGAAAGGCCCTGTTCTCCTCCTAAAGCTTGTCAGAAGCGTAAGATGGATGAAGGCGGTTCCTCGCAAGACCCCTTCGTGGATTCTGTTGCGGGCGTTCTCAAGGGAGGCTGCTCTACTGATCTAGCTGTCGAGACTCTGGCGAACACTTCCAAACAGGTTGCTCCGGATGATATTGTTGTTGGGAGGACAAGGATGACCCCGACGCTCACGCTTGCCCTGTGGTCGAGTCGCATCCTTCTTCACAAGGTAATTAATGGCCTTTATTCATTCAGGCCTGTTTTTTGGCTGCTCTTTGTGCTCGGCTCTGGTTTTCGTATGATGACGCTATTCAGCTGGCTCCACTTCTACTGCTCTTTTGATTGTCGGTTTCCTCTTCGGGGGTGGCGAATCATTTTGTATAAGAATGTTCATGTTCACATCTCTGAAGCTATATGTTGTAGGTTGATATATTGTTTGGATTCTCCGACCGGTTTCCCCTATGAGGGCGGTTTTTTTGTGCTTAGATGTCTATCTGTGTTTTACTGTTGTATCTGTCAATCGGCACTGTATGTTGTTATTATGGCAAACCATCATGGCTGCACTAGAATGCCCATCTCTTGGGCCAGAACCTCTGAGGTCTCGGCCTCCATGTAATTCTTTTTTTTGTATATTAATAGATTAAACTTACTCGTAAATATAAATAAATAAATAAAATTTAAATTTTAAAAAAAAAAAATGTAATTATAAATAATTAATAGATAATTATAACTTAATTTAGAATTAGATTATAACTAAATTAGATGAATAATATAATTACAAATTAATTAGAATTAATTAATTAATTATCATAATCTAATTAAGGATTAGAATTTAATTTAAAATTTTGATTTTTAGCCCAAGCAACAAAATTCTAGATTTGTGGCAATTTTAATATACCAACTTCAAAGGCTCATAAATAAAGTTTTACTTGGCCAAATGAGGCCCATGACAGCTCATTGGAAAGATAAAATGATGGAGATTATTCCTGAAAAGGTTTTATTTCCAAATTTGATCATTTATTGGGTCTAAAATTCAGCAAAAGATAAAGCTACGAATTTTTAAACAAAACTAATTTGCCACAACTTCTTATCAGTGCAAATTCATCCGTCTATATTCTCATTGGCCAATTAGATCAGCACAGATATCAAAAGAAAGCTTATGTTTCATTTTTTATTTATTTAATCAAGTTTTAATTGGATTTATTTTAATTTCTAAATTTGACACTTTGGTTTTATTTTTGCATTTCAAATTTTTTTTTTTTTTGGGCAGGAAAATTGTTGAAGAGATGAGAAGAAAAAGCTCTCAATCAATGAGAAGGCTCCAGCAATTGAACAATATTATTTTAACCAATGAAAATTGATTGAGCAAAACCACTCCTCAAACAAACTTTCCTATGAAGAATTCTTTTGTAAATATTATAAATAGAAGATTGTAAAATCTAATAGGGGCTTCTCTCCTCTGCAATTCTGGAATTCTAAAGTCACTTTTGTAATTGGAATATAAATTTGTAGGGTGAGAGGAGAGGAATCTCAGATCTAGAGATTATTGAGGTTTTTCTTTTACATTTTGAGTTATGTATAATGAAAAGAGTCTTGCACTATTGTAGCTCTGATTTTGAAAGCAGAAGTTCAGGCATTGTAAAAGACTATTTGAGACCGGAGCTGGAGAAATGGACTTAATAAATTGGTATTTTTAATACTATTATTTTAAATATTGGTTTTATTTTATGATAATATGAATGTATCAATTTACTCGCATACTTGTGCACTTATGTTGGTATGAGTAATTTGCTTTAATTTATGTTATTATTTATCTCTACTCTTATGGGTTGAATCCTGATTTTTGAGTAAATATTTACTCAGAAAAATGTCTTATAAAACTAATTTATTACATAGTGATATGTTGTAAATTATTTCCGCATGTTATTGTTTAATTATTCAAGTTACTGATTAAATGATCAATATCATTTTGAGAACTACTTGCTGAGTATTGTTGATTAATTATTTCAGTTAAGAGGTCTCTAGATAGAATGTGTTTGGTATTCACAATATCAGTTAATTGAACTACTTCGTTAGCTTGATAGTCATTTAAAACAAACATATTTAAATCTCAATTATTTAAAACATCTTGCTCTTAGTTAGGATAGATCTATATCTGCCTAATTGAAATAGGGTTAAAATAGTTTATTTTGCTTGCATCTTAAAATAATATTGCATTTAGATTAAATTCTACATTCTTAAAAATTCCTCTTCCCAAAGAGGCAGAACTTTAATTGTGGCTTGGCTAAGCCCAAATTAGCTTAAATATCACTTTCTTGCCTGATCAGCAAGATAAATGATCTGATGTCTCTTTCCCATTGGTAAAATAAAAGTCATATTTTAAGTCAATGGAGATTGAGAGAAGGTAATTGGACCTAGTTAAACCAGCTGGAGCCACTATTCCAAACGGAAAAGGAACTGCTTTAAGGTCCGGACCGGGTGGTCATTCCCCATGTTGTTGCAGCAAATTTCGAAGCTTCAACATTTTGGGCACTAGAAGGAGGGCCTGAGACCTGTTTTCCTTTCAAGAGTTTTTGTATTCTAATATTTTATTTTTATTACAATGGCTCCTTTAAAACTTCCAATTTGGAGTTGTATTTCTGGACGAGCATCTTCCAATACTCCACCAAAAATAGTAAGACACTTGTCTCAGGTAAAATTTAACGGTAAGAGGAATACTTCTGCATTTAATCATACTTTACAATTCATTCAAAAAATTTCAAATTCTGCTTTTCATGAAATTGATGAAGGTATTTTATGCAGGATTTTTACTCTTACATTCTTGGCAAAGGCCAGAAACAGGTGTGAATCACTTCCAGTTGCCTCAATCCACACTTGGGAACAATTTATCACAATATTCCTTTGTAAATTTTATGAATATATCTATGAACAGGTATGTGACCATTTTGAAGATCTACTAAGGTTTGAAGGTGAGTCTTTAATTGATTTTACCATTAGGTTTCGTTTAAATTGTTTAAAATTTAAAACTGACGATAAACCTTCAAAAGAAGAATTATTAGATTGGTTTGAACATATTTGTTCTCTTCCTTCGATTCATAACCCATGTGAAATATTTCAAACTTTGATCAATCTCCTTCTAATTTCATTGACATAAGTAAAAATTCCAATATGGAGGAACAAACAAATGATGATGAAATAGCCTCTATTGTGTATAATCAATTCCTCCAATTTCTGCACATTTCTTATAGTATTGAGAAAGATCAAGGTGCACCTTTACATGTCAATGATTTTCAATCGCGAAGCTTGGAAAATTTCACTGATCAATTGCAAGAAAATATTAGCAGCAATATTGAAGAAGATACTGCTTTGAAATATGAAAATCAATATGCATTAGAATTAGAAAATCAAATCATAATCCTGCAAGTACCAGCGACGATTAAAGTTTCCAATAACATACAATCTGCTTAAAAATTTCTGAATTCTCTTATGATGAATAGAGTCCAAATTCAGATCAACAAATCAATATTCTTCAAGAAATCATAAGTAGCCAAGAAAATGATCTTAACTCTGAAAATTGCAATAAAGAAAATACACCAGAGTGCTCAAATAGAGACATTTTCAAATGCATTGTTTCGGATTCATATTTTTCTCTTTATCCTGATAATTTTTCTAATAGCAATTTAACCTCTATTCACATTAAAGATTTTTCAGAAAATAGAGAATATGATCTAAATGAATTTGCGATTAGTTTTTATCAGAATACAGAATTAATTAATGATCATTCTTCTAGCATTAATGAACATGAGCTTAATATTCCTTCTTGTTTTGATACATCGAATAAGATCGAAGGGAATTCTAATGGATGTCTTGAGGTCATTTATGATAGCTACTTTGACATTAAGGATATTGATTTATCTTCCTTTCAACTAAGTCCTTATAACCAAAGTCTAATCACATGTGAAAATGAAGAACAATCTAATTCAAAAATTGTTCTAAATAGTTCTCATTCTCAAACAAATAATCATACTTATGATTTCAGCATTCAAAAAACCATTCCAATCTATGATTTATATGATGATCAAGCTCGCATTCCCTTTCAAAGTCATAGCCTTATCCCTAATTCACAAGTGGGTATCAACAATCATTCTAATTGTGCATTATTCTGCCCAATTCTTGAAAAAAGGAAATTACTTTAAATCACTACCAGTTGTGTTGTAACAATAATTGTAACACTAGTGTAAACTATGATTCAATTTTGTTAATTTTTCAGCATTTATTTTTAACTTCGGAAATATTTTCTGTTTTTAGTCTTAGATTTTTAGATACTTTGTGCTGGCATATTGAGCAGCTCAATGTTGAACACTCAATTAATGCATTACTTTAATGGAAAAATTAAGTTTCAAATCATAATTGTGAACATCGAAAGTTAGTAAATTTCCAATTTCAATTGATGTTCATTCCTTATCAATTAATTCTTACTTCTCAAGAGCAGTGCCAAAAAGAGAGTGTATCTTCGCGTTATGACCAGCAATCTAATTCAATTAATAATCTTCCGTTGGATTTATCGGACTTCCATCAATTTTTCATTGATCAATTTGAAAGACATTTGAAAAGTTTTCCTTCACGGAAGATCGTTAATAATTTAGCACTTAAACATAACACTAACAAAATCACACATGCCATTATTGCTGAAATATCATTTCTACAATGTGGCCTGTCATCTTCTCTTTTAAACCTCTCCCACTCAATAATGGAAATCCATCCAGATTTCTATGATCCAATTGCAATTCAGTTGGAAGTGACATTTCAAGAGAAGGTAACAGTGAATAATCTACTAAAAATAAAGATACATTCTACTTTTAGATTTAGTTTTTGTAGTTTAAATTTGTTTGCATTTTTACTAATGTTTGACATGTACATACATGCAGGAATTGAAATGCTTACATGGTTACATTGGAAGTATGACTATACCTAGTCATGTTTCCTTCATTAAATTAGAAATAGGAATAGATTAATTTTATTTTCTGTTTGCATTTATTTCATTATTTCAGATTTTCAATAAAACAAGTAATGAATCCAATTTCTTTTGGGCATCCTATTTCAATTATAGAAAAGAAACCTAGAGCATTCTAGAAGTTCTTGAATTATCAAATCATACTTATTTTTCAAGCCTTCAACTTTCTTGTTTTTCACAATTCATAACATTGATCATACATGAAGAAATTCCAAGAATTTTCTACCACTTCACAATTTTTTATTTATAAGTAATTTTAAGAACTCATTTTTACCACTCTTGCCTTCTGATGAAATTTTGGAAAAAATAAAATTTGAAAAAAATCATTACTTAGCATTTTAAATCAGAATAAGAAGGTGATGTTAAACTTATGCAAATTTTGAGAAAATTTGGGAGAACTTGAAGCTTCATGAGGTAAACTTACAATCAAAATTCTTCCAGGTATGTGTTTACAGGTTCATCATCATTTATTATTTATTTTTTCTTTCAAAGGTTGTTTCTTATTTCTATTTTGTTTTATGTGCAGATCTTCATTAGCTTGATTATGCAGATCTGAGATAAGCAAGCAGCCAACCCTTGTTTCCAAAATCTGCAACATGTTCAGAGAAGTATTTACGATTTTGCCTGAAATTTGAAGGGTATTTAATTTTGCTTATATTCATTGAAATCTTCATAAGACTTAATAAATTGTCGGAATAATCATATCAGATCATTTTATTTCACAACTCTTTTTATAAGAAAGTTTTGATAAAATTAATTTCCAATTAAAAAAATTTGACAGTTAATCAGATTATTAAAGGGTTATTTATTTATTTTTTTTAAATTAAATCACTCACTTTATTTTTTGAATTGAATACTTTAAAGAAATCATCGACCCCAATTATGGCTCATTGTATATCGCAAATCGCATATCGGAGGCTCTGAAATGAGCATACACCAAATATCTCCGATCTCCTGATATTCTCATTCCCACGATCTCTGATGATCTCTATATCTGATATCGCATTATCTATATCACAATATTTGATCAGAGGCAGCTCTTAACAATTCCCGATAGGTAACCTTCGATGCATATCTTCTAAATCAATTTCAATACTCTCGCTCATTTTCCGATAAAATTACTTCACCAAAATTACAATGTTCATATAACCCGGACCCAATATGACATTTAAATCCTCTTTATATGTAGATATTGCGTTCGTTTATAAATCGCAAATTTGGTAAGGGAATATATTTAAAAGTTCCGATGTCCCGGATCCGATATGAAATTACAATTCATATAATAAAAATATCGGGTTCGTTCTTCATCGCACATCGGTGCATCAACGAAATTATATTTCGCATATCGGAAATTTTAGTGGTTATTGTTAAGACCTCGCCCGATAAATTATATTAGTTGCGATGCAATAAAAGATAAGGTAAGGATATTCCATTGCGATGCGATGATACACATATCGCATATCGCACAAGATAAGTAATATGTTAAACGATAAAAGTTACAACGAGCGATCTGGAGTTCGTTGCGAATTGCGAAAATCGCAAAATCGCAACATTGCGAAAGTATTAAGTCATGAAATCTGCAAGAAGGTAAGTTATAAAAGATGCGAAGTGCAACCATGCATAATCAATCATTGTTTGTATGGGTTGCAAAAGCAATGTTCCATGCATATATTTTGATATTTGTAGTCACGTTGCATTAGTCATTTACCGCATTTACATTATCGCAAAAATAATATCGATGTTTCATTTCATTTTAAGAGCATTAATCTTCCGATATGACTATGCTTCGACATCGCATTCATCCCTTCGCAGTTTCTCATCGCACATGTTTATCTTGCGACATTGTTATCACAATAATTATATCGCATTGCTTAACTCAAATGAAGCTTTGTCTTCAAGATCTTTTGATGTGATAAACTTCGATATTTGAATTTCCACCATTGTCTTTTAATTATTATAAAAAAATTAATTGCATATCGAAAAAAGTGGAAGTCACAGATTTTAAGTTATGCATGGCAAAGAATATCGCAATGTGAAACATTTAGAAAGGTAATGTTCCAATGATTAATCTATATTTTCAATTTTCTTTTATTCTTAATTTATCTTCATAATCATCATATAAAGATTCAAATCATCTTTATATAACTGTTACATTATTCAGGATTTTGAATCAGTTTCAATACTTTGGGGCCTATATAAATTCAAAATGGAAGAAGCAAAAGAACATTCTTCATTTCAATTCATAACAAGGCATATCTTCACCCTCATTTCTGATGGATTCAATTTATTTTTGATTTTTTGAACATGAAACATTGCTTTTCTTTAATTTACTGCTTGTTTTACTTTATATGTAATAAAATAATGATTTTGGGTCAATAAAATTTCTTCATGTTTTTAATTCTAATTAAAGAAAGAAGTTAACTTGCATTGGAGAAAATCATCTTTCTCTTGTAATATTAAATGAAGTTCTTCAATGGAAAGTTTCATGTGCCCACTTTCATTTATTCACATTTCTTCATTTTTGTTGTAGTCTTTGCTGATCTTGAACTCTGTTTCTACAGTTATTTATGAATCATTTGCACCTCTAACAGATCAGTTCATTTTCTTTTACTCTTTGAGATTCTTGAAAGAAACAGTAATGATCCTCATCGAATCAGCTAGACTGGGGAGTTTCTAAACCTTTAGTCTATTTCCTTAAGCATTGTTTTTATTAGAAAATAGTTAAGATGCTTTTATGCAGGTTTTGCCTTAAAAGGAAATTTGCAACATACAGAAACTTCTCATTCAGCGTATTATCTATCATAATTGTTATTCACCTTCTACATTTTAAGATCCTCATTTTTATATAACTATGCAAGATTTAAAAAATAAAAAAATAAAAAAATAAAAAATAAAAATAAAAAAATAAAAAAATAAAAAATAAAAAATCTCTATAGGAATTAACGTGCATATGCTTATTTTCTTTTATAATCCTTTGTTGAGAAATTCATATAAGCGATTTTGTGAGTTTAGCTTTTAATTTTGTTTTTCTTTCAATTTTTTCTTTATTCATTTTTATTTGTTGATTTCTTTTATTACTTTAGTTTAGGAATTATTTCTCTTTTGTTTTCAGTTTTGATTTGATTTTAGTGACTTTGTCATGATTTATGTGAAAGGAATTTTTCTTACCTTACACTTGTTGACATACATAGAAAATATTTTACTCTATCCATTTAAGTGAATTTCATTTATCATTAAAGGCATATATTTATGGAACCATAAAGTTGTCTTGCTTTAAATATTTTTCATGGAGGAACACATCCTTTCTAAGCAATTGAGTTTACATTTTCAAGGAAAGAACTGATTTGAGTTTAATTCAATGAATCCCTCCCACCCCTCCACATTAATATCCTCTGATTGATAGTTACAGGGAAAGAATTTGGAGCAAATATTATGAAAGTACTATGTCCATTAAACATAAAATCTATATCACCATCCCACCTCTTTCACTCAAATACATCATAAATAAAAAGCTTGCAAATGCGCTTATCAAAATAGTGATAAAAATAGGAAGCATGGGAAATACAAGTAAACCCGTCAGGGCTATGGACGCTCGCTGGCAACAGGACTAGGCTTGTATGGCATAAAAGACAACTTCGTTGGGGTATTGTTCAGGCTCGCTGGCAGCGAAGCGATATCAGAGACAATCACAAAATGAATATATGATTTATCAAAAACTCCTATCTCTACCTTCTTCTATTTTTTTCCCATGAGGAAAGTTTAAAAAATGAATTTCCCCATATTTGGATTCATCACTTTTACTCAAGTCTGTTTTAAGTACTTATCTTTACAAACTCACATTGCTTAATCTATTTATGCGGGACCTATGGAATGTTTTACTGTTAGACGATTTCGTGATGTCCATTATTTTTAACCTTTGGGTAAATTCAAATTCATTATCTTTAATCAGAGATAACTGGTTCTTCTCCCGCATGTCACCATTGTTGTGGTAAAACACAACCCCTCCCTTTTTACTTATGTACTTCAAATAATGGGGACCCTTTCTACAAAATTATTGGCTAAACACCTTTTAAGATTTTAATTAAGTTAGTTATTTTGTAGATTTGTCATTTTTTTTACTTTTATCGGATTTCTATTTTAATTGTTTCATTGAATATAGTTTTTCATAAGCTTTCCAACGATACTTGTTTCACTTCATTTGGTCAATGGTTTGTAAATGACACTCCTTTGAAGTTTTGATCATTTTCTCGCTTGGGTTAAAAAATGTATAAAATGTAAAAATATTTTAATTCTCATAGTTAAAATAGTCATTCATTGTAAATATTGACCTCACTTCATTTTTATTATTTTTCACATTTTTTCCCCATTGCCCAACACATCATTCCTTCCAAAATCCAATCTAAAAATTACGATTTCAAATGTGCGGTCGGAAACAATGTTGCAATGCGATATTGCGATTACGAACATCGCAAATCGCATATCACAAATATTTTATAGTTGTTTTATTTGTTTGTATTAAAACTGTTGAAATCTGATTGCGATACATCGCAAATCGCATATCGCAATATCAAACTTTTATTTTTGTGCATATATTTTAAAAGCACTGAAAATCCGATTGCGTCGAAACTCTAATTGCATTTGCGATTTGGTTTTGTTTTTTTTATGCGAGGGGTTATATTTTTTAACGTAAGGTTGAATTGACTTCCTTATGCCTCCCGACTCATTTACCTTACTGTTGTTGAATCCTTAGTTAAACTGAGAGAGGGGGGGGAGTGAATCAGTTTAACACATACATGAGCTTTTTAAACTTTTCATCAAGCTTATTTACAACTTAATTTTATAACCAACTTAATATGTGGACTGTCTTAATATGTAGCAGCAAGTATTAAGTTAATGTGACATCAAACTAATTATGAGAGCAGCAAACATTAAGCAGATTGGATAAAACATATCAACACATAGGCAACACACACAGAGACAGCCGATATAAGTGGAAACCCATAAAGGGAGAAAACCACATCTTATTATTGTTGTGATGCAAAGGCAAGCTCCAACTCCCTCTCACCACTATTTTTCTGCAGGCACCAACCTACAGGAGGCTCCAACCTCAGTCAGCTACAACTGACATCTATCAAGCTTCAACTTGCTAGAGAAGCTCCAACTTCCTGAATTTATCAGGAGAAAATATTTGTTGATTTACCTTAGATATCAGCTCTGTTCTGTCTCATCTCTTTCTGCTCTTCCTTTTTCTTATCTTTTATGCCTCAGTTCTTCATACTCTACATTTTCTAACCTCACTCTCTAATCTCTCTATGCATATCAAGGTGATATCATTTATAGAGGTTTCCTTATGACTGTTTGTATTCCTCAATGAATTCGAAATGGATAGCCATACCTCTTAGCCTTCTACCTTCTCATTTCTTTTCCAGCTTACTCAGAAAAATATAACTGTATGTACTAATTTTAATATTACAGTGGGTTTTTTTTTTTTTTTCTTCTTCCGGAGACTTGCCAATGCATCACAAACAATATAAACCAATTAAAACATTTACATTTAATTACAATGAGAACTCCAACTCAACTCATTCAGCCTCTTGAATCACTGTGTATTTGTCTTCTTTGTGACTGTGTTTGTCTTTTTCTTCTCTGTATGCCTTTCTATTCATTGCAGTTGCGTAACTCCTGTATATGTAACTGTGCTTTTTATATAATGCAATTCAATTCTCGACATAATAATAAGGTGTTTTTAACATATGAACAGTCGTGTTATATAACTCAAATAACTTTCGGCGATATAATGATAATAGATCATTTTAATACACGAAGTGCCCTTTCGAGCCCACTTCGCCGAACTTTACTTTTGCTCCAATGCGATGAGCCTTTGCGAAAGTCCCGATGCGATAATCGCAATCGCTGCTTTCAATAGAATGTTCCGATGTTCTGTTCTCCTCCGATGCGATCAATCACTGTTCACTTCACTGCGTCGATGCCATGGGTCACTCCGATGCGATGTAACACTGTTCACTTCACTGTGCCGATGCGATGAATCGCTCTGATGCGATGGTTCACTTTGATGCCGAAACTCAAACATATATGAATCATGGTTCATAAACCCATCAAGTCTGCATCTCAAACGGAACTTTTTTGAACACGTTCCGCTGCTAACTTTTCTCCAATGCGATTCATGACTCGGGTCCCACCTTATAAGACTTTGTTTGTTTTAAACCGGAACAAACCTTTTGTATTTTTAATTGCGCATCCATAACTATAATATATATATATATATATATATATATATGCCTTGTACTTTAACCTTAGTCCCTTGTTTATGAAGCACTTTTCATATATTTGGAGCTTTTCCTTTGACTTATGTATTGAATGGTAATTAACCCGGTATATACAGCTCTTTAACCAACCCTCTAAGGCAAAAGATAATAAAACACATTCATCCTCCCGGCTTTATTACTTAACATTATAACAATGGTTCGTGTCTTTAACCCAATATGCCAACGCTTATAATACTCCAACCAAGGCTTATACCATTAGCACGAGATTTTATGATGTATTGTATTCATAGGCCCACATATGTTTGATAAAGTCTGCACTTTTAATACATATTCGATCGCATCATCTTCTATACTTTGGTTAAACAATCGCACTAATATATATAGCAACCTTGACTTTTTGGGCCCACGACCTCATTCAAGGTTTAACTTAGGTGTATGCTCCAATCGTCGGTATATCATAACATAAAAGCCAAACTATACAACACAGCCCGATATGTTAACCCTCGGCCATATCATTATAACATATCCACATTATATAAATTACCATAGGTCCGCACTCTTTGTATCATTTCATTCGAATCATCAATCAACTTATAACTAAACCTAATGCGACATTTTAATACACATACATTCTGTGGAGCCCATATTACATATGGCCCCACTAGTTAATGCACCTCTTCAATCGACGATTAATAACATATCGCGCTCCCTTCTGACAAATCAACGGTGGTCGCGCAGTTGAATCACACGAGGTTTAGTCCTTCGAACATATACAATGAACTGGGGCCCAATGGTTAAACTACCCCTTGCATCCGACGATTGTGAGCTCATTACTCCTCCAACCTCAATCCAACGATCCTTAACAGTTTTCGCGTTTTTTATTGCTACGAGGTTTAACACTTCAAATTTGCGCGAAAAAAAGTTGTTTTACAAAACCGCCTGAGGACACGTGTCCTGCTCTGACGTATATCGCGTTTTTATTTCACATACCATTTACCACTTTAGAAAAGTCCGAACCCATTGGTTTTGTGGCCCTCCGGTTTTACTGTTCATGTTCAGGATTCCGCTTATAGTCATGGTTCCGCTCCAACAAAAACTTTGTGCCTTTGTTATATACATATACATAAAATCTTTGTTTAAAGGTTCCATTTCTTATTTCTTCAGCACTTTAATATATGAACCATGTTTCTTTGTTATGTTAATACAACGCTACCATAAGGCTTAACACCCGACTGCATTAGGTTTTTATTGCTAAACGTTTGGTTCCATTACCCTCAGGGTTCCGTCTTGATCTTTCAACGTTTCTGTTGCACTCTTGGCGCTTCCACATGCTAAACCAACAGTTCTATCAGTAATTACAATGCGCTTTCCAGGTTTGTATTTCGCCCTTACTGTGTTTATGTATGAAAGTTGCCATAGGATGAGCATTAATGGCTTTCCAACTTTGAGCTGTAGCCCTGAATATTCCCCTATCAATTTGTGCTTATTTCTCTTCTGCATGTGAGTTCTTCTTCATTGGAACCCCCTTTGGATCTTTTCACTCTCTGTCTATTTTGCTGCCCTATCTCTGTATTCTCGGTACATATCCTGTCACTGTATTTCCTGTATGTATAATCTGCTACCCTGTATTCTCTCATTCTGTGTCTACAAGTTCTCTACAAGCCTTATATCTGCTACTGTAGTGTAAATAACTTCTCACTCTATTTTCTTCATGCTCCCTGTCTACATATCCTGTCACTGTATTCACCTTAGCCTCTGCTGCTGTCCTTTGCCATCAATGACAACACTTCTAACAATTGCACTCTCACGTCACCTTATAACTCCCATTCACTCACCTCTCCTCCTCCCCTCTCTCTCTCTCTCACGTAATGTATATTTCATATAATTTTTGAATTATTAATTAAAATATAAAACATTATATAATATTATAATTAATATTATATTTTTATTATAATTTTAATATAATTTAAATTATAATATTAATATAATATTTAATATTTTAATTAATCAATAAATCATTTATTTTTATTAGTTTAATTGTATTTTTCAATTAGTTTTTATTATAATTAATAATGTAATTATAAATAATTAATAGATAATTATAACTTAATTTAGAATTATATTATAACTAGATTAGATGAATAATATAATTGCAATTATATTATTATAATTATAATTACAAATTAATTAGAATTAATTAATTAAATATCATAATCTAATTTAGGATTAGAATTTAATTTAAAATTTTGATTTTTCGCCCAAGCAACAAAATTCCAGATTTTTGGCAATTTTAATATACCAACTTTAGAGGCTCATAAATGGAGTTGTACTTGGCCAAATGAAGCCCAGGACAACTCATTGGAAAGATAAAATGATGGAGATTATTCCTGAAATTGATCATTTATTGGGTCTAAAATTCAGCAAAAAATCAAGCTACGAATTTTTAAACAAAACTAATTTTCTGAGTTTTTATTTTTGGTTTTAATTTGCCAAAACTTCTTGTGAGTGCAAATTCATCCGTCTATGTTCTCATTAGCCAATTAGATCAACACAGAAATCAAAAGAAAACTTATGTTTCATTTTTTATTCATTTAATCAAGTTTTAATTGGATTTATTTTAATTACTAGATTTGACATTTTGATTTTATTTTTGCATTTTAATTTTGTTTTTGATTTGTTTTTGCAGGAAAATAGTTGAAGAGATGAGAACAAAAAGCTCTCAATCAATGAGAAGGCTCTAACAATTGAATAATATTATTTGAACTAATGAAAATTGGTTGAGCAAAACCACTCTTCAATCAAACTTTCCTATGAAGAATTCCTTTGTAAATATTATAAATGGAAAATTGCAAAATGTAATAGGGGCTTCTCTCCTCTGCAATTCTGGAATTCTAAAAGCACTTCTGTAATTGGAATATAGAGTTGTAGGGTGAGAGGAAAGGAATCTCAGATCTAGAGATTATTGAGGTTTTTCTTTTACATTTTGAGTTATATATAATGAAAAGAGTCTTGCACTACTGTAGCTCTAATTTTGAAAGCAGAAGTTCAGGCATTGTAAAAGACTATCAGAGACCGACGTTGGAGAAATGGACTTAATAAATTGGTATTTTTAATACTATTATTTTAAATGTTGGTTTTATTTTATGATAATATGAATGTGTCAATTTACTCGCATACTTGTGCACTTCTATCGGTATGAGTAATTTGCTTTAATTTATGTTATTATTTATCTCTACTCTTATGGGCTGAATTCTGATTTTTGAGTAACTATTTACTTAGAAAATTGTCTTATAAAACTAATTTATTACATAATGATATGTTGTGAATTATTTCCGCATGTTATTGTTTAATTATTCAAGTTACTGATTAAATGATCAATATCATTTTGAGAACTACTTCCTGAGTGTTGTTGATTAATTATTTCAGCTAAGAGGTCTCTAAATAGAATGTGTTTGGTATTCACAATATCAATTAATTGAACTACTTCGTTAGCTTGATATTCGTTTAAAACAAACATTTAAATCTCAATTATTTAAGACATATTGCTCTTAGTTGAGATACATCTATATCTGTCTAATTGAGACAGGGTTAAAATAGTTTATTTTGCTTGCATCTTAAAATAATATTGCATTTAGATTAAATTATACATTCTTAAAAAGTCCTCTTCCCAAATAGGCAGAACTTTAATTGTGGCTTGGCTAAGCCCAAATTAGCTTAAAGATCACTTTCTTGTCTGATCAGCAAGATAAATGATCAGATGTCTTTTTCCCATTGGTAAAATAAAAGTCATATTTTAAGTCAATGAAGATTGAGAGAAGGTAACTGAACCTAGTTAAACCAGTTGGAGCCACTATTCCAAACGGAAAAGGAACTGCTTTAAGGTTCGGACAGGGTGGTCATCCCCCATGTTGTTGCAGCGAATTTCAAAGCCTCAACAAGACGTTAAAAAGAAATATCAGAGGTAACTATCAACCGCTTTGGAGCTTAGGATCTAGCCTTCCTAATGCTCAAAAAGGGCTCTCTCTTAATGATTTAACTTTGTTATTTTAATAGATTTTAGGCTAGTTATGTATGCTTGATTGGGTTGGTTTTTGATTGGTTTTGGTAGGTAAGTGGAATTAATGATTTAGATGAATTTGTGTTTATCAACTTTCCATTGGGCTATGGAATCAAAGTTGCTTTGAAACAGAACTGAGTCAGATTATAAGGAAAGTGTTATAGGGCAAGATAGGTGAGAAAAATCATATCTTAAAGGTTGAAGGGTGAAATGATTTTCAATCGGGATCAAGGAGTAGTTAAGAATTCCTTAAACCAGATAATGAAGGAAGGTGAAGGAGGTCAATCGAGATTAGAGAGAAATTAAGAATTCTCTAAACCAGATATCAAAAGAAAAAATTAAAATGTATAATAGTTCAAAGCATAGTGTAATTAAACAAATTCTACAGTAAAATTCCAATTATAGCATTCAAATTTAGAAAACATGCAAGTTTATGGAATACTTAAGAAAAGAACATGAACAATTGAAATATACTTCACTGAAGTAGCTCAACACATGAATATTGTAAAGAAATGCCTTTATTACTTGTCATATCTGTCAACTGGAAATGATACAATAACTTTAGGTAATAGATCAATCAGCTATAGAAATATTTAGAAATCCACACTCAATACTTCGAATTGATAAAGTATTTAAATACAAAACTTTACACAAAATATCCTGTCAACTGACTAGGATTTATTTAAGGAAAATAAAATATCTTCATGCAAGAAGATAGTGACACCTAGTAACTGATTGAAATATGTCCCTGTTTTATTTGATTTGTTGTTTGTTGTTTGTTTCTTTCACGTTGGTTGCTTGTCTTTCACGCTATCTTCTTCATATATCTTTCATTTGTCTTTCATCTGTTTACTCTTTAACTTGTGCGTTTTCTTTTACCTGTATTTGTTTTAACATGTCACAGTAAATCACACCATTTTTCCCACTTTTCATCATCTGGAATCTTTATCTTCACCATTTTCCGGTAAATTTCAGCTGCTTTTAAATACTTGGAAAACGTGGGCTTATTCCCAAAAAGGTGATTTACCTAATGCTGGAGGTAAAAGAAATTTACTAAAATTTGAAGGAGCACTTTGCCTGTGGGAACTCCTTTCGTTGTTGAACTGTTGGAAGTATCTTTGGCTACTTCCCTCGTCTTCTTATCATAATATTCATGCCTCATTAGTTTATCATTGATTACTAATGGATTAGGCAGACCTTTCTATCTTAAAACATCAAACTTGTTCATGAACCTGTTTACTGCAAGTTCAATTGTATGACATTTGTCTTCAAGCTGTATCGTCAGATTTCTCTTGGAAATAACTTTATTCACCTCTAATATATTCTCTGTTTTGTCTGCTATCCCTAATTCTTCTAATTCATACTTGTTTTTAGAATTTAAGAATTTTATTATCTCGGTGTCTTCCTCTCGTTTCTTTCCAAGCTATTCTTTGACCTTTTGAATTGCATTACCTACTTCCTTTACCAAGTCATTTTGTTCAAATATTATCTATATAGAAGGCCAAATATCATTAACTGAGTTAATGATATTGGCCCCCAACTGTTGTTTTGCTTGGGCTAAAGGTTCTTTCATTAATAGCTCTTTTTCTAACTTATGGATTCTTTCAGTTAATCTGTTGGCTTTTTGTACTTCAGCCTGATGCATTACTTTTGCTAATTTCTTACCATCTTCTAAACTCTTTACTTGTTCTTTGAGCTTATCGATTTCAGTAGTTTCAATAGACATATCTTGCATTGCCTTGATCAATTTTTTGGCCTCATCAGTGGGATGGGTTGATAGTACTGTTGATGTTGTTGCTGATGTAGTGGCTGGAATTTTTGTTGATACTGGAGCTGTTGTAGCCAATGGAGCTGATGTAGAAGCTATAGGAATAGCAGTAATGGGAACTGCTTCCATGTTGGCTTGCTTTTCCTTCACAATTTTGTCCATTTTAGTTTCCATTTCTTTCAGTTGAGCCGTCAACTGAATGATGAGATTCATCATTTCATCTTTTTTATTTTTATTTTCCAAAACCTCCTTGGTTTATGGATGCTTTGTATTTGGTAACTTCAGTTGTTTCTATAGTGTAGCTATGTTTGCATTCTTCTTTTTTATTGGTTCTTTTGTTACTTTGATATCTTTTGGATTATATCCAACTTCCATTACCAAACCTTCAAGTAACTTTACCCTGTTATCCTTTGCTTGTGAAGAAGATTTCTCTAGCTATAACTATGTCCTTATATTTTCTAGAGAATTCTGTAACTTTTGTACACTTAAAGCTTTGTGTGTCATGGTGGAATGGATAATTTCTCCAGCATGTTTGTGAAACTCAATCTGGTCTATTGGATGCACATCTTTGGAAAGAACTTCAAAGGATTTATTCTTATAATATTCTGATGTTTTTGGGGCCTGCACTGTTGGTTGTAGAAATTTCATTTGCATCTTCCTTATTTTGTAGTCAAAAGCTGAAAGCAATCTGTTTTGGTCACTCAGAGTTTGCTTCCAATACTGGGCATATGTTACAGCCTTTAATGCTTCATTTCTGATTTTTATCTCTTTGTATTTCTCCATGATATCTCTCTTTCTCCACTGGTTTGATAGATGATGAAACCTTTGCATATTTTTGTTTCTGAATAATTTGTGCACTAGAGGTTGATGGTCGTTGTGTTTCTTCTGAAATTGTTGGAGGTGCATCATCTCTGACAACAATATATGTATCAATGGTTTCAACTGTATCAACTATCTCTTCCTGCTCTATCACTGGATTTAACTTGGTCTTATTTCTATACATAAGCTTGAATTTAGTATCAAAAGTAATTTCTACATAATAAGAGTCTTCCTCTCTTGCCCTCTTTGAATTTTTGTTTTGTGGTGCTGGAGTAAGCAGGATGGAACTAGTATCAACCTGCTTCTCCACCTCTTGTAAAGTATTTTCCAACCACTCTAACTGATTGGAATACTTTTCAACTTCAGGCTTTGACTAATGAATGAAAGAGGTCAATTTGAGCTTGACTCTTAATTTACTTATGACACCCAAGGGGTCATATGGCCATTTGAAATTGTTGCTTAACTTAAACTCTTGTAAACATTTGTCTGCTTGATGTCCAGCATTCCTACTATTGCATATGAAAGGCCTTAGCTGGTTTTTAATCTTGAACTAAGTCTTTTTTTTAAGATGAAAGGAAATTGATTTCCTCTTAATTCAAGATTTGTCTAATGTATTCTAAAGCAAATATCCTCATTGGGAGGTATTTGGGAAGCTTTTATGGAGTTAGATGGCTTCCATACACTCTGATTTTTGTGTAACTCTGGTATAAATACAATCCCTATTTTACTCTCCTCTAACAACTGTAAAACCTTTTTTATCTCTTCACTCATTCTAGGTTGAATGCTACTACTTAGAATATTAACTACTGGATAAAAAACAACAACAACAACAAAATCAATGAAGTATTTGAAGCTGAATTCAGTGAAATCATTTCTGATCAAGGATGTCCAAAAGACAATTGATTGGGAATTACCCTCAGTGTCCAATTTTTGGAGGTTAATTGCAAACCTTTATTATTGGAAATATATAAACATATGAAACAAAACTTAGGAGTATTTGAATACTCCTAGTAATTTTATCAATTGGTCATGAATTGCATTTGCTAGGTATTGGGAAAAATTAAAGGTTGTAGTTGGAGTCTGACCTGGGCAAAAGATGGATAGGAAACCAGAATAGATGCATCTACATGTTCATCAGTTGAATATCCTAAAATACATGACAGCATGGTTACAATCTGTATGGTTCTTTCTGAAAACATAGAAGTTGAGTATGGAGGATGGTTTGTAGGGGTTTCTATTGATGGAGGGAGGAAAGTCTGAATTATTTGGAATCTTTTAGGAAATTCCAGCTTTGTGTAGAGTTCAGTAGGGGTTTCAATGGATAAAGGCACTTCATTAGGTTGTGGTTGAATCTGCAACATCTGATTGATGGATTGAGCAGTGATTGTAAATAGGATTTCTTGGTTTGGGGTCACTAAAGCTCTTTCATTGGGAAAATAGTTGATCTAGCAGAGTCTAATGATTTCTAGAAATTGAAAGGTCTGTGGGAATATGTATTTGGGCAAATTTGAATCCCACAGATGGATATCATCTGCCTGGTCAATAAATTTTTCATGGCTCCAGCAGTGGAGCTCCAAAAGGTTGGAATTAGTTATAGTATCATTGATTTTGAAGTCTTTATCGGCCAAAGGGGTATGGTCGATATCTAAAGCCGGTGGTTGAAGAGGATTTACAGATATAACGCCATTGGAAGCCATTAATTAATGGTTTCAAGTACTTAGAATTACCTGGAAAATGGTTGAATTTGGTCTGCAAAAGTCCAGGCGACAGTAAGGTTCAATCTGATTTAGGAATTGCTTTTGGTGTATTTTCGCACTTCAACAAAAAAATAGTGACATAACGGTTAAGCAGTAAGGTTTTATTGAACGTTGGGCTTATCGCATGGCGCAGAGTTTTATTATTTCAAAAATGGTGGTTTCTTCGCATGGAAAAAGGCGGTCTAGTGGTTTATCACACGCAAAAAGGTGGTTAGGCGATTTTAGGATAAGAGGGTGCGATAAATTGTGAGAGTGTCGCGTGGCAAGGGGGCGGGGGTATGAAACCACCCATTTCGCAACACACACTTCCCCTCTCCCCTCCCCCCATTGGTTTTAAATTTCAGACGTTTAGGTGTGCGAAATGGATCGGGAGTCATTGGATATGGGTGGCGCCAATCGGATGGTTGACGGGTGGTAGAATAAGTTGGGGGTTTTGAGAGGTGGGGTTTGGGCAAAAAGATAAGTGGAGGGTTTTAATATAAGTTGGTCGGGGATTAATATAGTGGGAGTTAAAAATATATATTAGGCTGTAGGTTAATATAATGTCGGGGAATGTATTAAAGTGGAAGGTTTAATATGATATGGGGGAGGGGTTACATGAAGTGGGGCCCCATATATATTAAGCACATAAAAAGTATGAAAAGGTGGGTTTTTCATGTTAATTTGAATAATGCTGAGTTAATAATGGGGAAGGGGGTTTTAATAATGGGAATGGGTTTTTAAGAGGGAAAAGGGATATGAAAAGAGAAAATGTGTTGTATCAAAGGGAAAGGGATTTTTTGCAAGAGAAAATGATTTCCAAGGGAGGAAGAAGGGATTTTAGGATAGGGGGAAATGTTAGAAAGACATTAGTAATAAGAGATAAACCAAATTATGATTTACATAACTCTTGAAAGTATCCTACCTACCCATTATTTATCCTAACAATTTTTACTTCCTTTATTGGGTGCATTTGAGCTTGCTAACCATTTTATTTTCTTTTGATAAGCAAACTAGCTTATTTCTAACCTTATATCCTCCAATGGCTCAGATTAAACTTATGAACTCATTTTATTCTCTACCTAACTACTGATCTGTCAAGATTAAATAGTTTGGTCGGATCTTTATTCACTAACTATCATGACATGAAATTTAAAGGCATGAATAATCAAGATTAAACTGTATAATCATCATGAATTGTGGCATTTTGGACAAGCTGCACACAATTTTATTTGGATAAGTCAAGTAAACTAAGAGTAGTGGCATTTGAATGTGCAACACTTTCAAAATTTATTTTTGTTTGTTTTTGTAGGGTTCATATTTTATATCATTTTTTGATCTTGTTTCTTTTGGTCCGTTGATTATTCTTTTAGGACATACCATCTTTTCACTTTTTAATATAGGAAAACATTTGCAAAAAAAAAAAAAAAAAAGCAAAGGCATGTACAATATTACAAGACTAAACATAGCCAATTCAATATTATGATCCCTAATATTATAAGACCCTAACACAAGGAAAAGAATATCTCAAGGACCACATTGTCAAGAAATAAGGACTACACATTGAAGCATCTTGAAGTCTCTACATCCAAGGGAAGCAGGAAGAACCACTGCCATCATCATCAAGGAATAAATTCTTCTTGAATCAAAGGATCACTATCAAAACATAATTGAAGGAAGACATCTTCTATTATCAACATCATCAAGAAAGGCATAAAGTTAGAGAGTTCATCATCTAGGAGTATCTTCACTTGACAATTAAGTATATTTATATCGATGTTTGAATCTATCAAAATTACTTCATTTTGCAAGGAAATCAACAAATTGGTTTAGTCATCAAACTTTCTTGCATGGAAGAAGAGGAAAATTTGATCCTTATAGAAAATGAAGTCATTGGACATGTTAGGGGTTCAATCACTAAACCTCCAAAGAAATAAGCTCAAGCTCTATCCAAATACATGAAAGGAGAAGTAAGGACTCAAAGGATCCTTATAGAATCCATCAAGGATCCCCTCATACCTTATGTATCAAAGTTGGATAAATCAAAAGAAATCTCTGAGAAGTTAGTAGAATTGTTCTCTGTAAGCACATTGGAGAAGTCATATCTATAAGAACTGAGCTATATAAGATGAAGGTATCAAAGGAAGAAGCGATAGCCGCATATCTTATGAGGGTGTCTAAAATAAGAGACCAACTACAAGAGTTGGGAGAAATAATGTTCGATAAAGAAATGACCATTGTGGTGATCAATGCACTACCTGATGAATGGGGCAGCTTTGTATCTAGCATCTATGTGAAGAAGGAATTCACCACGTTCGGTGAATTTTGGTCATTGTGTAAGATTGAAGAAACCAAGTTAAAGGAAAAAAGTGATGTGGGACCAAGCCAACAAGTTTAAGCGTTTGATTCCATGGCCAATAGAAAAAGAAATTTTGGGAAAAGGAAGAAGATCAATGTGTCAAAGATCCAATGCTATGGTTGTCAAGGATAAGGGCACTATAAGAGAAATTGTCCTAAACTCAAGAAGGACAACAATAAAAGAAAGAAAAGGAATGAAGCCCATGTCACTGAAGAAGAGGAATAAGTTGAGAAGAAGAAATCAAAGGAGGAGGAAGTGAAAGATCTCTATTATGACTAACATAATCTCCTTTATTGTGCTCTTTTTCAATTTATGTAAAAGATAGCCATCATGGTAGGAAGCATTGTAAATATGATAGGATGCATCAAATTAGGAAATGGCATCATACTAGAGGCACATGACTGAAACAAGAGCTTGTGACATCTTTATAGAAGAGCTTGAAAGATAGCTCAATTAGAAGTCTACATAGATGTAGCAGACGTCAAAGAAAGGAAGTAGCTCTTGGCAATCTCATTGAAAGCATAAGTAGTACTTATGGGTAGAAGAAAGTCATCTAGCATAAAGTTCATCATGCATCATCATAATTAGGAAGGAACATTTGCAGGATGAGGATAATCAAGATCTTTCATTGGAATCTTCATCAGAAGTTTCACCTCTACTTGGAAGAAGCAAGTGTATCGTTGATCATTCTACCTTGTGTGGGATCCATTATTTAGAAGGATGATGGTATGACGACAAAGGAGTGCAGCATGTCAAGATGATTGAAGTACTTTCAATTAAGCAAAATTTGTTGAAGTCTAGATGATGAAAAGAGGTATGTATATGTTTGATAGATTAATTCATGTCATCGTATAGTTGCAGATAGCATGGGTGAATACTCTACTTCATGAACATGATCAAAGAAAATGAATCTCTTTGGAAAGATACATGAAGGCATGGTTCACATATTGACAAGATGAAATCAACATAATATGTCATATGGAATATGAGGTCGCTGATAAAAATGAAGGAACTATGGATGGAAGTTCCTGGGGAGCAATATGTGAAGAAGAAAAAAGAGATCGTGAAACATACGACTATGAAAATGGAAATCAACATCTGATGACTAGAATAATTGGCTAGGATATCTCCATAGAAAGGATATGAAGACTCTAATAAAGTTTGTAAAGAAAATAGACCCTTAACAATAAAAGCCTTGGAGATATATTTATGAATGTGCAGGATGTTGATGTTGCAAGAAGCAAATATCATGATGAAAGGCTATCACAAAAGGTAACATTGATTTTATATTCATTTTTTATTTTTGAACAACATTTGGATGGGTTCATACAAGGCTACCGAAAGAGAGTTGTAGATATCAACTACAACTAGCACTCATGTTGTTGGATGGAAGTTCTTGTAGCAAACATGACTTGGAAGAGGTAGTTGTATGAAGAAAAACCAGATATGGATTGGAAGATCACTTTCCGATGAAAAGAAAGATGACATGACTATTGGTTCAATCTTATGGTTCATTGAAGGAAAGTAATGGATGGTCGATGCCCTACAAAGAAGAACTAGAAGATGAAGGCTCCATAATGATGAAGATGAAATTCATGACATCGAAAGGAGGAGCACTACAAGCAGTTGATGGTACCATGATCTCCACCACAGAACAGATAGTTATTGTTGGAATCAAGTCCCTGGTTAAGAGGGAGCTTGGACAAGTCCTTGGATAAGATGGAGCTTGGGTACATTCCTTTTATAGGAATGGGTATTTCTTCCCTAGTTGAGAGGGATATATAGACACATCATTCTCTTCTTCATATTGTGAAGAAAGAATGGAGGATTGGGTAAGCATTTGGCATCTGTTACTCTTTGATGATGAGATAGGGCATCCAAGATAAGAGTAGTCGAAAAGGAAATTCCTTGAGGATGTTTTATTCCAAGATAGGAATTGTCCTAGAAGGAAATACCCTGTGAACACCCAAGCGGGGTATGTGCCTTAAAATACAATGATGATGGTGTCTATCAGTCATTAGTCTCGCCAGCGTTGTTCTTTGATCTTGTGGAGAGATAGAGTTGTTAGACAAGGCCTTTCTATGTGACAATGTTGGTTGGTATGATGCAAAGAGATGGCTTCCCAATCAAACTCTTCTTATGAGAATTCTTCAAATTGATAATGTCCAAGTACCTTGTATGGATTATGAATACCTCTCTACTTAAGAGGGAGTGTTGAAATATGTAACTAGGTTTGGTCTTCATAATGACATGTAATCAGAATGATCTCAAATTTTAGAGGTCTTTTGGTATCCCAAAGATTAGCCTCCAATGATGGATGAACTCATGCGCAAGAAAAGAAATTTAAATAGTATTTTTTGTCCACAACCTCTTTAAAAGTGAACGTTAAATGCTTGAGGGATCCTACAAGAAAATAGTTAGAGTTTCGATGATCGTTCCTCAAGGCTCTTGTTACCAACACTCCAACTATGGGTTGTAAAACCAAGACACAATTAGTGTAGAGAGAGCACGTAAAATATATATATATATATTAGTGTAGAGAGAGCACGTAAAATATATATATATATATATATATATATATATATATATATATATATACACACACAAAATAGTGTACAAGAAACCAAAACAAGTGATGGGAGTGTACCCTGTCACTTGCTTAGTTTAGAAAATGCTCTCAAATAGCTAGATAAAATCGATGAAGCACTATTTTTGGAAGAGTTTTGAGTATAAAAACATTTTTCTTGTGTACAAGCTATGTCAAAGGAAAAACCCTACAAAACCACTTCATGAAATGAACTATGAAAGATCAAAAAAACGAATGAGATCTCCTTTGAAAATGTATCAAAAGTGGGTTGGTCTCTCCAAAAACTTCCCCTCGCACTTGATTCAACAAGATGCTTCCTCTATAACACTTTAATCAATAATTAGTCCCATATAGATTTAGTAAATAAACAATGACAAGAAACTCTAGAGATTTATTGGAAAATAACTAAAGCATACTTCCAAATCAAATGCCAATGCAAGATAGCTTTACATTAACAAGTCTACAAAAGCATATGGAAATAAAATAGATCAAAGCATGGGTAAGAGAAATTATACCAATAATCCACCATTCATCACACTCCAAAGGAAGAATAAATCATGAATGAAACCCCCAAAGTATTTTATAGCAATCGAGAGTAAGTGTACACAAGAGCAATGTTAGGTCTCTATATTACTAGTATAGTCCCTTATTGTTGTTAGTGTAACCCCCTTATTGTTATTATTGTACCCTTGTAACCCCCATTTTGTTATTATTGTGCCCTTAAATTATTATTGTTAGGTCGGCTAGGATTACATTGTGGCCCACTAGGATTACATTATGGCCCCATGGACTCCTATATATAGAAAGGAGGTTTAGTAAATAGTATCATCCAAGAATTGTTCATTTATGTAATGTATTGGAGGTTGCCCCCTCGAAGTGGCTTATTTCTAAGGCGTTGATATCTCTTTTCTTCTATGTTTGGAGCTGGTTATTCAACAATTGGTATCAGAGGTTTGGATTCTAGGGTTTCGGTACTCCAAATAGGTCATTGTGGCATTTTCGCTATAATTTTTTTTCTACAAAGCTTCAGAAGCTGAAATTTTTAGGGTGCGAAGCCGAAATCCTGAGGAACAACGTCAAAAATTTTCAGAGTTTGGTTCGCAATATTTTCGAAGATATGATCTGTGGAAGTTAGTTCTTTTTTCAGGCTCCTAAACATGTCATCGTGGCATTTGCGCTATAATTTTTTTCCTACGAAGGTTCAGAATCTGAAATTTTTAGGGTGTGAAGCCGAAATCCTGAGGAAACTCGTCAAAAAATTTCAAATCTTGGTTCGCCATATTTTCGGAGATATGATCTGTGGAATATAGTGCTCTCTCAGGCTCCATAATTTCATCTCAAAGAGGTGATCGTGGGAAAATCTTCATAACTCTCTCTCTGAGCATCGGATTGGAGTGCCGTAAAAAGTGGTCGCAAGTAAACAGATTTTAGTTTCTTGTCTATCAATTTCAGAGCCGAAGGACGAAAAAGTGACATGTGGCAAGTCGTACAAGTTCACTCTAATGAACTAGTCCATAATTAGGTCATTGTGGGAGATTGGACACAACTTTGTCTTGGAGAATCCAAATCAGGTCAGACTTGTGGCATTCAAAAGATAATTCAGAGGGCTACGTTGGTACCGAAATTCAAATATTGAAGTGCTGCAATCACAGAGATAATCCAATTTCAATATCGAGCTCCTCAAAAGCAAGAAAAAGGTGTGTATTTTTTTTTCCAAATTGCATAAGTCTTGTTTGAAGAATCAATTTGAATTGATTCCCAGGGCATATTGTAGAATAGATATCAGTATTGGGTTCTAAAATATGCCCCGTAAAAATAATTCAACACCCATTAAGCCTTCAGAAGGCTCTACTATGACTCATGAAGATGAAGAATTGCAACGTGATCTATCAAAATTACAAGAGCAAGTGCAACAAATTTCACTCTCGCAAAGAGCAACAAAAAATGAAATGGAAGTTTTGAAGAAAGGCGTGGAAGCGTAGATGGACGGTTTGAAGAAAGGCATGGAAGCTAAGATGGATGGCATGGAAGTTAAGATGGATGACATGAAAGACAACATGGAAAACATGAAGAATGATCTAAAAGCAGACTTCGAAGGTTTGACAAAGTTGATACAAGAAATGTTTCCTAATGGTGAAAAGATAGTAGAAGAACCTCATGATGAGAACAAAATAAATGTTAATCGTGATTTCATAAACTCTAATGTTTGCGGGAAGAACCACCATATTCCAAAAATGGATATGAGGAAGTTTGATGGAAAGGATCCTGTAACATGGATACTACAGATGGAGCAATATTTTGATCTCCATAATGTGCAAAACACACAAAAGGTATGCACTGCAACTTTACATTTAGAACAAAATACATTTGTGTGGTATCGATGGCTTTTCTCCCGTAAAAAAATTGTCACTTGGTCAATTTTTACGGAGGAAATGATAGCACATTATGAGAATACAAAGAGCAACACCTTCTTTAGCCAATTGATAAATCTCAAACAAAAGGGTTTAGTGGGGCAGCACATTGAGGACTTCCAAAAATTGAATATAAGGGTAACCGATATTCCAGAGGAACACAGGATTGATCTCTTCATAGGCACTTTAAAGGATAACATCCAACATGAAGTTCGCGTTTTGGAACCTGATTCATTGGAGAAGGCATTCAGGTTGGCAAGAAAAGTTGAATGTAAAATTATGGCTACAAGGAAGCCTACCACTCAATTCTATAAAGAAGGAAGTGTTGCTATGCCTAGATTTCCACAACCTACAAGGTTGACACCACAACAATTGGAAGAAAAAGAGCAAAAGGGCTTTGCTACAGTTGTGATAGCAAATACACTAAAGGTCATAAGTGTGCTGAGAAGAAATTATTTTACATAGATTGTGAAGAGGAAGAAGAAAATGAACAAGAAGAGGATATACCCCAGGAACCAACCCTAGAAGAGGAAGAAATGAATCCGACCATATCGTGTAATGCACTGGCAGGAATTACCACTCCTCAAACTCTCAAGATACAAGGACAAATCAAGAAGAAAAGGTAATAGTGTTGATTGATTCAGGTAGCACCCATAATTTTATTCATTGTAAGGTAGCCAAGGAATTAAATTGTTTCCTATACCCAGCACCAGAATGTCAAGTGATGGTTGCAAATGGAGGAACTATAAATTGCTCTGGAAAATGCAATAATATCAAGCTAACCATGGGGGAATATGTATTGACTAGTCCAATGCTTTCCATTCCTATGGGAGGTGCTGATGTTGTACTAGGAGTACAATGGTTACAATCTTGGGGGACGGTAGCTTTTAATTTTCAAGAACTTTTCTTGAAATTTTTTTCAGAAGGAAAGGAAGTCGAATTACGGGGTATTGAAGGGAAGCCGTGAAGGATAATAAGCTCTAATGTCATGACAAAGCTTCTAAAGAAAGAACAACGAGGCGTAATTGCACAATTATGCTCACTAGAAGTTCCAACATCAAAATCATCTATTTCTGTAGATCTCCAACAAATCTTGGACAATCATTCCAAGGTGTTTGAAACTCCCAAAGGACTCCCACCTATTCGTGATCATGATCATGCTATTCATTTGATTCCAGGAAGTGTTCCTCCAAACATCAGTCCTTATAGATATCCTTACTTCCAAAAGAGCGAAATTGAACGTATGATTGCAGAAATGTTAGAGGCGGGTATAATTCAACGTATGAACATGTTGACGGGGTGCTCAAACTATTGCAGGAGAAACAATTATATGCAAAAACATCCAAATGTTTCTTTGGAGTACAAGAGGTGGAATATCTGGGTCATATTGTATCTCACGGGGGTGTTAAAGTAGACCCTAACAAAATTAAAGCCATTAAGGAATGGAAAGTCCCCACAACCATAAAGCAGTTGCGAGGATTTCTCGGGTTAACAGGGTATTATCGCAAGTTTATTAAGAATTATGGGAGAATAGCAGCACCTCTAACAACATTATTGAAGAAAGATGCATTTTCATGGACTCCTGAAGCAACTAAGGCCTTTGAACATCTTAAAGAGGCAATGTGCCTAGCACCGGTCTTAGCTACGCCAGACTTCACAAAAACCTTTATCGTGGAATGTGATGCCTCAGGAAATGGAATTGGTGCAGTTTTAATGCAGGAAGGAAGACCCATTGCTTTTGAAAGTCGTCCAATCAAAGGAAAGTATTGACAGAAACCTATTTATGAGAAGGAAATGTTAGCAATACCGCATGCACTAAAGAAATGGCGAACTTACCTAATGGGAAGACACTTCAAGGTAAAAATTGATCATGATAGTCTTAAACACTTTTTGGAACAAAGACTATCTTCAGAAGAGCAGCGAAAATGGGTCACAAAGATGTTGGGTTATGACTTTGAAATAATCTACAAAAAAGGAAAGTTTAATGTTGTTGCAGATGCACTCTCAAGAAAGAATGAAGAGGTGGAAGCATTGCTTTGTGCCATTTCTATTATCCAACCAGATTGGATAACCGAAGCAAGAGATGAATGGAAGAAGGACAAAGATGTATGTACACTCATTCAAAAGTTGCAGCAAGATCCTAGTACATCTGATACATTTAGTTGGAAAAATGATTCCTTATGGTACAAAGATCGCTTATATCTTTGTAAGAATTCCCAACTAAAACAAAAGATTCTTCTGAATTGCACACTTCTCCTTTAGGAGGACACTCAGGATTTTTAAAAACTTACCACAGGGTGAAGAAAGAATTTTTTTGGGATGGCCTTAAATCTGATATTCGAAAGTTTGTGGCGGAATGTTTGGTTTGCCAGCAGAATAAAGTGGAAACAATTAAGACCCCCGGACTTCTACAACCTTTATCCATTCCAAGTCAACGTTGGGAGGAGATTTCAATGGATTTTATCACAGGTTTACCTAAGTCCGAAGGAAAGAGTGTCATCATGGTGGTAGTTGATAGACTTATCAAGTATGCACACTTTTGTGCATTATCTCATCCATTTAAAGCAAGTACAGTTGCTACTACATTTATGGATAGAATTCAAAAGCTACATGGAAGCCCAAGGGTTATTATGAGCGACAAAGATCCCATTTTTACTGGAAATTTTTGGACGGAGTTATTTTCTTGTTTGGGTACTCAATTAGCTCATAGCTCATCTTATCATCCTCAATCGGATGGTCAAACTGAGATAGTAAATAAATGTTTGGAAGGATATCTTCGTTGTTTTGTATCTGATAAACAAACACAATGGGTCAAGTGGTTACCTCTCGCTGAATGGTGGTATAACACTTCCTTCTATACTGCAGCAAAAATGACCCCATTTATGGCACTTATGGATATCATCCACCATCGATCACATCATCTTTAAGGGAAAATTTGAAGGTTCAAGCAGTGGAAGATCACATCGAGCATCAGCAAGAAGTTCTCCAACTCTTAAAGGATAACCCGAATTTGGCACAAAATCGAATGAAACAACAGGCAGATCAACATCGCAGCGAGAGAAGTTTTGATGTAGGAGATTGGGTATTTTTACGGCTACAACTATACAAACAAATGTCCCTCAAGCAAGCTAAGAAGGATAATAAATTATCGCCAAAGTACTATGGTCCTTACAAGGTGTTGCAAAAGATTGGTACTATGGCATACAAATTGGAGCTCCCTGCTTCTTCATGAGTGCATCCAGTTTTCCATGTTTCATGCTTAAAGAAGGTTATAGGTGAAAATCTTCCAGTTCAAACAATATTTCCAGAACTTGATGAGGAAGGAAAAATCATATTGGAACCTGAAGCGGTCACGGAAACAAGAACTCTATAGCTACGAAATCGATCAATTTTAGAGTATCTCATCAAGTGGAAGAACTTACCCACCGAAGATTCTACATGGGAGGATGAGAATTTTATACAGAAGCACCCAGAGCTACTCAAGTGTTGAGGACAACACTTTTTTGAAGGAGAGGGGCATGTTAGGTCCCTATATTACTAGTATAGTCCCTTATTGTTATTAGTGTAACCCCCTTATTGTTATTATTGTATCCTTGTAACCCCCATTTTGTTATTATTGTGCCCTTAAATTATTATTGTTAGGTCGGCTAGGATTACATTGTGGCCCACTAGGATTACATTATGGCCACATGGACTCCTCTATATAGAAAGGAGGTTTTGTAAATTGTATCATCCAAGAATTGTTCATTTATGTAATGTATTGGAGGTTGCCCCCTCGAAGTGGCTTATTTCTAAGGCGTTGATATCTCTTTTCTTCTATTTTTGGAGTTGATCTTTCCCAAGCACAATTGCTCGTTTCCAATGATACAAAGTGAGAGCACAAAGCTATATTATATAAAGAAGTGGGAGCAAATCTCAATGTAGCAACCAAGTGACAAATGGAGATGGAGAAGATCCCAAGGAAATCGAATTTCAAGTGGAGAGATGAATAGACATGTGCGTAGCATCCAACCAAATCGAACTCATTAAGTGATCTCTATCAAGCAAGTTGAAAATCCAAATGTGAAGATGAACAATGCCAAGTATGCAATGAGAGGGAGTTAACTCCCAACAACCAAGCCAAGAGATGCCACCTCGAGTTGATGTCCCCAATGTGCCAAGTGTAAATCTCCTTGAGGAATATGTGGTCCCTCCTTGTGCAACTCGTGGTACATGATGAGATGCCAAGTGCAAATGAGTAGAGACCAATGTGGAGACAAACTCCCAAGAAAATCTCGATCAAATATCTTCACATATTATCACATGTGCATTAACTCCTCAAAAATTCGATTTTCCAAGTCAGTAGGTGTTTCACTAGATGCCAAGAATTTGATTTCCTTGAGTGGGCCATGTATTTAGGATGCAAGATGTCAAATAATCCTCCACTTGTCTTTTGACTTGAGATAATTTCTAAGTCATTTTCATGTCATTTTGTCACATGGACTTATTTATTTTTCTCCATTTAATTTATTTATCATTTACTTTATTGTCAGATTTCCCACTAAACTTAGGAAAAGTGGGTTTTGAGAGTCTAGAACTTATTTTTTACCCCTCAAAGTGTGTCGTAGTAAAAGTTGAGGGGGAGATGTAATTTTGAGTCAACATATCCCATACAACTTCTATAGAAATCACTTTTAACATTTTACACTCATATTTTATTCAATATTTCGCCCTGCGGGAAATTTAAAAAATGATTCATAGACCTAATCAAATTCCACGAAATTTTACGAGTGATCTAGTATGGTAATATACAATGAATCTAGACACTATGACTCACCTACGATGCCGCCTTCAAGTCGTACTCCGGATTTGGGGTTATTCTTGTAGGAAAAAACTCAATTAATTATTAAGCCTCGTAAGAATATGATAATTAACCAACTGATATTAAAAAAAAAAAAAACAACAACAACCTCCCAGAATAAACTCGTTTGATGACAAGGTCTCAAGTTACCTACGGTTATTACATGACTCAACTCATCATACTAGTAACATTTTACATCATTCCCGTAAGGCTTGTGGAATATAAGTACAACATAAGAAGATGAGAAGAAAAAATAGAGTTGAAAAACTCTGATCACATAGTGAACTTTGATGGCAGATGAAGCCTCTGATACACCCTTGGGCATGGAGTCTTCAAAAATCTTCAAATGCCACTACAGTGGTCAACACACCCTAGTGGGAGACTTATATATAATGGAGACCACAACCTCATTAAGAACGCTCACTCACTTCACATAAGTTCGATCAAGAAAGAGGAAAAAGTGCGAAGAAAAGAACGGGGAGAAGGAAAGAAAAGGAAGTTTTTTTGGATTGTTTTTGGGTTATTATTCTCTACATGTGCGAAGGAATTAGGACACCTATTGCAGCAGAAAAGGTCAAGTTGTAGAAGTTGATTTGGGATATCAAGAAGGACACTTTGCAAGTCAAGAACTCTAGGAGGGAGAATCAACTCAAGCAAAGAGTAAAGGAGGAAAAATGTACCATTAATTTCCACGCGTGTAAAGCTTAGGGTTTTTACAGAAGAATCTGTTGGGAGGACGAAATTGTAGAAGACGATGTTGGGAGGACGAAATTGTAGAAGACGATGTTGGGAGGCCGAAATTGTAAAAGATGTTGTTGGGGTTGAAATTGCAGAAGAATTTGTTGGAGGTCGAAATTGCAAAAGTCGTTGAGGAATTGTTGGAAGGAAAGTTCATCAAGGAAAGATTTGACTTGCTCTTGGAGAGTGCTCTTGGTCAACGGTCATAGGTCTCGGAATTCGTCAATTAAAGTTCTATAAGAAGACAATAATTATGATGGGTTTTCCTTTCAATTGGAGAGGTTTTGGCCCTGGTTGATCGCCTATATTTTGTATCATATTGTCTCGTTGTTCTTTATGGTTTGGTAATTGTTTGATGATAAGAACACAAAAATAATCACGCTAAAAAAGAATATAATCAAGATAGATAAAAAGACATCACAAGCAGTTATCAAAGTAAGAGAAACCACCTAATCTAGTTGCCCTAGATATCTCAACAATTCCATAGCCCAAATGAGAATGGTGATCATTGAGATGACTTGAGAGGGCTAATACATCATGCCCATGTGCCAATGCTTGACTCAAAGCATCCTACGTCACACCCATGTGCCTAGAAAGGTGATATAAGCCTTCTTGGAGATGACATCATGGTGGAGAAAGAGTTATTTGGGGATATAGCCATGCACCTTGATAATTTCTTAGAGTGGGGAGCATGCATGAGCCTCTTTATCATTTTCTTGATGAAAATCAACCATTTTGAGAGGACGATATCATCATGGAGGCCCTTTTATTACCACACATGTGAGCAATTTTGATGTATTTTGTTATGAAATTAGCTCCAAAAATAAAATAAAAGAGAGATCAACGCCTTCGAAATCATCCACTTCAAGGGGGCAACCTCTGATACATTACATAAACGAACAATTCTTAGATGTTCCAAATGACCAAAACCTCCTTCCATATATAGGAGTCCATGGGCCCACAATATAATCCTATCCAACCTAACAATAACAATGTAAGGGCACAATAATAACAATATTTGGGTTACAGGGGTACAACAATAACAATTAGGGGGCTACACTAATCACAATAAGGGACTAAACTAGTAATATAGGGGCCTAACATGCCCCTCTCCAAAAAAGTGTTGTCCTCAACGCTTGAGTAGCTCTGGGTGCTTCTGTATAAAATTCTCATCCTCCCATGTAAAATCTTCAGTGGGTAAGTTCTTCCACTTGATGAGATACTCTAAAATTGATCGATTCCGTAGTTGTCGAGTTCTTGTTTCCGTGACCGCTTTAGGTTCCAATATGATTTTTCCTTCCTCATCAAGTTCTGGCAATATTGTTTGAACTGGAAGATTTTCACCTATAACCTTCTTTAAGCATGAAACATGGAAAATTGGATGCACTTGTGAAGAAGCAGGAAGCTCCAATTTGTATGCCATAGTACCAATCTTTTGCAACACCCTGTAAGGACCATAGTACTTTGGCGATAATTTATTATCCTTCTTAGCTTGCTTGAGGGACATTTGTTTATATGGTTGTAGCCGTAAAAATACCCAATCTCCTACATCAAAACTTCTCTCGCCGCGATGTTGATCTGCCTGTTGTTTCATTCGATTTTGTGCCAAATTCAGGTTATCCTTTAAGAGTTGGAGAACTTCTTGCTGATGCTCGATGTGATCTTCCACCGCTTGAACCTTCGAATTTTCCCTTAAAGATGATGTGATGGATGGTGGATGATATCCATAAAGTGCCATAAATGGGGTCATTTTTGCTGCAGGATGGAAGGAAGTGTTATACCACCATTCAGCAAGAGGTAACCACTTGACCCATTGTGTTTGTTTATCAGATACAAAACAACGAAGATATCCTTCCAAACATTTATTTACTATCTCAGTTTGACCATCAGATTGATGATGATAAGATGAGCTATGAGCTAATTGAGTACCCAAACAAGAAAATAACTCCGTCCAAAAATTTCCAGTAAAAATGGGATCTTTGTCGCTCACAGTAACCCTTGGGTTTCCATGTAACTTTTGAATTGTGTCCATAAATGTAGTAGCAATTGTACTTGCTTTAAATGGATGAGATAATGTACAAAAGTGTGCATACTTGGTAAGTCTATCAACTACCACCATGATGACACTCTTTCCTTCGGACTTAGGTAAACCTGTGATAAAATCCATTGAAATCTCCTCCCAACGTTGACTTGGAATGGATAAAGGTTGTAGAAGTCCTGGGGTCTTAATTGTTTCCACTTTATTCTGCTGGCAAACCAAACAATCCGCCACAAACTTTTGAATATCATATTTAAGGCCATCACAAAAAAAATATTTCTTCACCCTGTGGTAAGTTTTTAAAAATCCTGAGTATCCTCCTAAAGAAGAAGTGTGCAATTCCAAAAGAATCTTTTGTTTTAGTTGGAAATTCTTACAAAGATATAAGCGATCTTTGTACCATAAGGAAACATTTTTCCAAATAAATGTATCAGATGTACTAAGATCTTGCTGCAACTTTTGAATGAGTGTCCACACTTCTTTATCCCTCTTTCATTCATCCCTTGCTTCGGTTATCCAATTTGGTTGGATAATAGAAATGGCACAAAGCAATGCTTCCACCTCTTCATTCTTTCTTGAGAGTGCATCTGCAACAACATTTAGCTTCCCTTTTTTATAGATTATTTCAAAGTCATAACCCAACATCTTTGTGACCCATTTTTGTTGCTCTTCTGAAGATAGTCTTTGTTCCAAAAAGTGTTTAAGACTATCATGATCAGTTTTTACCTTGAAGTGTTTTCCCATTAGGTAAGTTCACCATTTCTTTAGTGCATGCAGTATTGCTAACATTTCCTTCTCATAAATAGGTTTATGTAAATACTTTCCTTTGATTGGACGACTTTCAAAAGCAATGGGTCTTTCTTCTTGCATTAAAACAACACCAATTCCATTTCCTGAGGCATCACATTCCACAATAAAGGTTTTTGTGAAGTCTGGCGTAGCTAAGACCGGTGCTAGGCACATTGCCTCTTTAAGATGTTCAAAGTCCTTAGTTGCTTCAGGAGTCCATGAAAATGCATCTTTCTTCAATAATGTTGTTAGAGGTGATGCTATTCTCCCATAATTCTTAACAAACTTGCGATAATACCCTGTTAAACCAAGAAATCCTCGCAACTACTTTATGGTTGTGAGGACTTTCCATTCCTTAATGGCTGTAATTTTGTTAGGGTCTACCTTAACACCCTCGTGACATACAATATGACCCAGATATTCCACCTCTCGTACTCCAAAGAAACATTTGGATGATTTGGCATATAATTGTTTCTCCTGCAATAGTTTGAGCACCCTGTCAACATGTTGAACATGATCCTTCCAAGAACTATTGTAGATTAGTATATCATCAAAAAATACTAGCACAAATTTTCTAAGGGTTTGAAAATAGAATTGACCAACCATTGAAATGTAGAAAGTGCATTGGTAAGGCCAAAAGGCATGACCAAAAATTCATAATGACTCTCATGAGTTCGAAATGTTGTTTTCGGAATATCTTCTGTCTTCATTCTAATTTGATGATAACCTGAACGAAAATCCAACTTGGTAAAATAAATTGCTCTATGTAATTCATCCAATAATTCATCAATCACATGAATAGGAAATTTATATTTAATGGTGAGCTTATACCAACCTCTAACATTTCTGAAATCATACGTTCAATTTCGCTCTTTTGGACATAAGGATATCTATAAGGTTTGATGTTTGGAGGAACACATCCGGGAATCAAATGAATAGCATGATCATGATCACGAATAGGTGGGAGTCTTTTGAGAGTTTCAAACACCTTGGAATGATTATCTAGGACTTTTTGGAGATCTGCAGAAATAGATGGTTTGATGTTGGAACTTCTAGTGAACATAATTGTGCAATTACGTCACGTTGTTCTTTCTTCAGAAGCTTTGTCATGACATTAGAGCTTACTATCTTTCTCGGCTTCCTTGCGATACCCTATAATTCGACTTCCTTTCCTTTTGAAAAAATTTCAAGAAAAGTTCTTGAAAATTAAAAACTACCGTCCCCAAATATTGTAACCATTGTAATCCTAGTATAACATCAGCACCTCCCATAAGAATGGAAAGCGTTGGACTATTCAATACATATTCCCCCATGGTTAGCTTGATATTATGGCATTTTCTAGAGCAATTTATAGTTCCTCCATTTGCAACCATCACTTGATATTCTGGTGCTGGGTATAGGAAACAATTCAATTCCTTGGCTACCTTACAATGAATAAAATTATGGGTACTACACGAATCAATCAACACTATTATCTTTTTCTTCTTGATATTTCCTTCTATCTTGAGAGTTTACAAAGTGGTAATTTACCGCTATTTTCCACGATATGGTTGGACTCATTTCTTCCTCTTCTAGGGTTGGTTCTGGTGTATATATCTTCCGCGAAGATTCTTGTTCATTTTCTTCTTCCTCTTCACAATCTATGTAAAATAATTTCTTCTCATCACACTTATGACCTTTAGTGTATTTGCTATCACAACTGTAACAAAGCCCTTTTGCTATGTTTTCTTCCAATTGTTGTGTTGTCAATCTTGTAGGTTGTGGAAGTCTAAGAGTAGCAACACTTCCGTCTTTATATATGTGAGTGGTAGGCTTCCTTGTTGCCACAATTTTACATTCAATTTTCCTTGCCAACCTGAATGCCTTTTTCCAATGAATCAGGTTCCCAAACGCGAACTTCATGTTGGATGTTATCATTTAAAGTCCCTATGAAGACAACAATCATGTGTTCCTATGGAATATTAGTTACCCTTATATTCAATTTTTGAAAGTCCTCAATGTGCTCCGCCACTAAACCCTTTTGTTTGAGATTTATCAATTGGCTAAAGAAGGGGTTGCTTTTTGTATCATCATAATGTGCTATCATTTCCTTCGTTAAAATTGACCAAGAGACATTTTTTTTATGGGAGCAAAGCCATCGATACCATACAAATGTATTTTGTTCTAAATATAAAATTGCAATACGTACCTTTTGTGTGTTTTGCACGTTATTGAGATCAAAATATTGCTCCATCTGTAGTATCCATGTTACGAGATCCTTGCCATCAAACTTCCTCATATCCATCTTTAGAATATGGTGGTTCTTCCATCCAACATTAGAGTTTATGAAATCACGATTAACATTTACTTTGTTCTCATCATGAATTTCCTCTACTATTTTTTCGCCATTAGGAAACATTTCTTGTATCAACTATGCCAAACCTTCGATGTCTACTTTTATATCATTCTTCATGTTTTCCATTTTTTCATCGATCTTAGCTTTACCACTAATAACCATCACAACACATACCCCTTTAACACCTTCCATCTTAACTTCCAAACCATTCATCTTAGCTTCCACACCTTTCTTCAAACCATCCATCTTAGTTTCCATGTCTTTCTTCAAAACTTCCATTTCATTTTTTGTTGCTCTTTGCCATAGTGAAATTTGGTGCACTTGCTCTTGTAATTTTGATATCTCATGTTGTGTTTCTTCGTCTTCATGAGTCATAGTAGAGCTTTCTGAAGGCTTAATGGGTGTTGAATTATTTTTAGGGGGCATTTTAGAACTCAATACTGATATCTATTCTTCAATATGTCCTTGGAATAAATTCAAACTAATTTTTTTTTAAACAAGATTTGTGTAATTCGAAAAAATACACACATTTTTCTTGCTTTTGAGGAGCTCGATATTGAAACTGGATTATCTCTGTGATGTCAGATCTTCATTATCTGAAATTCAGCCCTGAAGTAGCCCTCTGAATCATCTTTCGAATGCCACAAGTCTGACCTGATTTGGATTCTTCAAGACAAAGTTATGCCCAATCTCCCACGATGACCTAATTATGGATTGATTCAATAGAACGAACTTGTATGACTTGCCACGTGTCACTATTTCTTCCTTTGGCTCTGAAATTGATATACTGAAAACTACAGTCCGTGTACTTGCAGCGACTTTTTACAAAATCTCAATCTGACGCTCAGAGAGAGAGTTATGACGTTTTTCCCACAGTTACCTCTTTGAGAGGAAATTCAGGAGCCTGAAAAAATCCTAACTTCCACAGATTATATCTCCAAAAATATTGTGAACCAAGATCTGAAATTTTTACAGGAGGTTCTTCAGGATTTCGGCTTCGCTCTGTGAAAATTTTAGCTTCTGAAACCTCGTAGAAAAATATTTATAGCGAAAATTCTACGATGACCTATTTAGGTTAAATTCAGGAGCCTCCAAAAAGCCCTAACTTCCACAGATCATATCTCCGAAAATATTGTGAACCAAGCTCTGAAATTTTGCGACAATGTTCCTTAGTATTTCGGCTTCACACTCTAAAAATTTCCGCTTCTGAACCTTCGTAGAAAAAAATTATAGCGAAAATGTCACAATGACCTGTTTGGAGCAGCGAAACCCTAGAATCCAAAGCTCTGATACCAAATCTTATGAAACCAGCTCCAAAGATAGAAGAAAAGAGAAATTAGAAATCAGCCACTTCAAGGGGGCAACCTCCAATACATTACATAAATGAACAATTCTTGGATGTTCCAAATGACCAAAACCTCCTTTTATATATAGGAGTCCATGGGCCCACAATATAATCCTAGTCAACCTAACAATAACAATGTAAGGGCACAATAATAACAATATTAGGGTTACAGCGGTACAACAATAACAATAAGGGGGCTACACTAATAACAATCAGGGACTAAACTAGTAATATAGGGACCTAACATATTTATCATGTTTTAAAGCTATCTTACGGTCAGCTTGCGACCTTTAGGCCTAGTTGAATGCTCAAGTAAACTTTTTAGAGATTTCACTTGTAAATTAATGAAAGGTTTATTTATGGATATACCCATACACTTTAATGATTTCTTGGAGTGAGGATCACTCATGAGCCTCTATCACTTGCTTGATGAAGACTGCCCATTTTGACATAATGATGTCATCATGAAGAGTTGTTATGGCCACACGTGTCAACAATTTTGATGTATTTGTTATGTTTTAAAGCTATCATAAGGTCAATTTGTAAACTTTAGAACTAGTTGAACGCTTAAATAAACTTTGGGGTTTTTTTTGTAAATTAATAAAAAGTGACTTGGTTTCCCTGATATAAATGGAGGGTAATCACTTTCATTTGGATTATCACACAACACAACACTTCTCTCTCTCTCTCTTAAGAAGTGCCCAATAGCTCTATTGGATGCAATGTCATCTTAGTGGAGCGAATTGTCTCACAAGGGATATTTTTGCATAAGGAGACTTGTCTTGGATTGATGAAGTGATTCTTCGCTAAATGGTGTAAGTTCATTGCTGATTTTCTTCTATTTTGCATGTAAATTTCTGAAATTAGGGTTTTTGTGCCATACTAAAAAGTGCAATATCTTTTATGAAATCTTGTATTTTTATGCTTTTTAAAATTAGTCCTTCAAGAATCCATCAAGTGAACTTGGTTCATACATCCCTTGACCTTAAATCTCCATTTAGAGAAAGTCACTAGGGTTTCTAAGAGAGGCTTCTTAGTCCTCCACCCACCTCGTCTAGATTCCTCTATCATTGACCTTGCTACCATTGACTCCATTGCCCAAATGAGAGAAAACACTAGACTAACTAGCAGTCACTGGTGGTCATTTAAAACTTCTTTTATCTTAAATTTATGGAAACTAGGGTTAGAGTTAGCTTAGATTTACATTCAATAGCAAGTTATTATCCATTTGTTATTGCCCTATTCAAAGGATTTACATTATAAATTAAAAAAAGGCAAAATCTAACATTAATTGCATGTTTTCACCCCAAAATTAGCGCTAACATCTTGATTTTAGTTGTTCTCATATGTATTTTTAGTGATTCAAAACCATTGTGTACTTAACCATAGCTTGCCTCTTTCATAGCCTTTGATATCTTATTGATCTTATCACTCTTACGCTATTTCTCAAGTTGTTATATGCCATTGTTTGTCTTATAACTGCTTATTATACAAACCCTAACTTATAAGGGCCTTCTTAATTACAACGGCTTTAGAAAAGTTTATTTGATGATCCAGGTGGATATTGGTGGTCACCCGACTATTCCACTAGGGGCCCCACCATTGTCTCTTTCAGTTTTTCAGTTTCGGCACAACTTACTATTTTTAGCAGTTTTTCGGGTTCAGAACTTCTGAAGCCGTTTTGAGGCCCTAAACGACGTTTTTTGGGAAAACGAAGAGCAACATGGGTCCATGGATCGATGTTGCTCATTCAAAATTTGTAGTCCTCAGATAGATCTTTCTAACGAGGTATGGTACGCGTCAAACGGAGATCGTATGCCAAAGTTACACCCCTGGGAAGTTGAAACACCAATTTACCCAAACGGGGCCCATAGTTTTGGCGCTTCATCTCCTAGTGTTAGGGCTTTGGCTGTTTAGGATTTCCCATTGTTTCTAAATAATAAATAGGCCCTCGAGCCTCATTGTAACTCAGTTCAGAGGCCTGTAGCCGCCACATCTCTTCTCAGAGATAGCTACCAGCACGCTAGCTAGTTTTATTTCCATTCTATCTGTAAGCAAATTTCAGTTCTTTGATATTAATGAAATGAAGTGTTGTTTCCAGACGAAATGGAAATAAAACTAGCTAGGGCGCTGGTAGCTATCTCTGAGAAGAGATGTGGCAACTACAGGCCTCTGAACTGAGTTACAATGAGGCTCGAGGCCCTATTTATTATTTAGAAACAATGGGAAATCCTAAACAGCCAAAACCCTAACCTTAGGAGATGAAGCACCAAAACTATGGGCCCCGTTTGGGTAAATTGGTTTTTCAACTTCCCAGGGGCGTAACTTTGGCATACGATCTCTGTTTGACGCGTACCATACCTCGTTAGAAAGATCTATCCGAGGACTACAAATTTTGAACAAGCAACATCGGTCCATGGACCCATGTTGCTTTACATTTCCCAAAAAACATCGTTTAGGGCCTCAAAACGGCTCCAGAATTTCAGAACCCGAAAAAACTGCTAAAAATAGTAAGTTGTGCCGAAACTGAAAAAACTGAAAGAGACAATGGTGGGGCCCCAAGTGAAATAGGCAGGTGACCACCAATATCCACCTGGATCATTTGAACTCTAAGCAACTCATATCTCAACCATTCAAGGCTTGGCCAGTGCCTTTTCCTTCAATCAGTGGATCTTCCATCACGTTAAATATCTTGTTGGTGTTCTTTTGTAGGAAAGCCTCCCTTGTGGGATAATATCCACCACTAAACAGCGGGAGAGAAGCCATTAAGGTGATAGAAGTTGTTGATCTCTTGTTGCCATAAGACCTACATTACCTAGTGAGGCTTTGCACTATGCTTGCTAGATTTTGTGGTAGCGAGACACAACAATGGCATTATTACAATGTAGAGAACTAGTATGAAGTTAGGGGCATTCCTCTTATCATTATGTCATTTCACCACAAACCTATGACAGCATTGGGTTTTGATTCTCGAGAGGACTAAATGATTATAGTGGGAAATGAGAGAAAAATCAAAATGTGGGATTTGGGAAAATATTTGTGTTGCACGGGTTTGCGAACCCAAGGGTGGGGTTCTCGAACCCATCCCAAGTTCCCATCCCCAAAAACCAGGTGTTGGAACGGGTACCTCTCAAACGAACCCGAAAGAACCCAGTGTGGATTGTAAGAACTCAGTACTTGGTAAATAAAAACGGATTCGTTTTAGTAGTGGGTGTGCCAAACCCTGAAAATTGGTGCTTGGCAAGTTCGTCGGAGGCTGGAGGGGCAATAAAAAATTATTTTTTTTGTTAAATAAAAACACACTTTTAAGTCAAAACCCCACCCGTATATCATTTCTTTCATTATTTGCACCATTTTCCATTGGGATATCGCAGCATGGATACCACTATTTTGTTGATTTGGATACCACTGTGACTGCACAGTGCATACAAAACCCACCATAACCACTGCACAGCACACATAGTTTTTGAACATGGGTAGTAAAAATACTTAAAAATTTAAAATTAAACATATCAATTTGATATTTGGACAAGCATACAAAACTACTATTACGGTTTACCCATTTCCCACCAATGAAGTACAGAGATTTATCATTTTGCAAATGGGCTGTATGAATACTCAGAATTAAACAAAAAATTGTGTTGTTTTGGTCCTTCGACAACATTGCATATCAACTTAGAAGCAATGGCAGAGCCAAGTTTCCAAATAAATGAAAGGTAGATGTAGTCCACAGCTTGAAAAGCACTCTTGATTTCTTGATTTCTGAGACAATATGCGAATGGTACTCAGTGCTCACTGACTCAGTTACAAAATTGAAAATAGGAAGGACACTTGATATCAAACTAGAAATTTGAAATTTCAATGTGAATGTTCAATGATGTGCATATTTAAATCTTTAAAGTTTAAATCATAAATATTTTATTTTTCTTGTTTAAGGTTGGAAAATATATAAATTCATATATATTATAATTTATAATATATGTATATGTATATATATATATATATATATATATATATATATATATATATATATATATATATCCCCGACAAACCCACGTAACCTGTTTCAAAAAGTGATGTACCCGTCCCCGAACCTGCATTTCCTGGCAACATAGGAAAATATGCACCTATGCTTGGTCATTCCTGTCGTGCAAAAGCCCTGGACATTGATCAAACTTGGAGAAATTCCCTAACAAGAAAACATCAAAAGACATCTGAAACACCACTTCGTAAATGGATCTCAGGTGCAATGACTTTGCACTCTGTCCACATGAGGATGTGCTTATGCCATTGGACATTCGCTGAGCATATCTTCCACTCTTGTACTAGAATCAGCGGAGCCTAACTTTGACACATTTGTTGCAAATCCATTTGAAACAGCTGAGAAAGAGATCCTTTCACTTCTTAAAAATTTGCAGAGAGAAAAGATTATGCTAGAAGTTTCTGATGAATATAGGCCTAAGCCTGGTAACGTACAAAAATATCTACCACTGGAGGTTGAGATAAATCATATTTGTTATCATATTGTTACAACTGAAATAAGTTGTGAAGGCTAGTTCTCATCAGAAATTATAGAGAAAAGAAACTCAAAAATTATAAAATTTATGGTCCCATATAGAAAGTCATAATTGTTTCCCTGCATATTGAATATAATACTAATGTGAATCTGTCATTATCAGTACTAACAATAGGAGTATGACTATGTTATAATTTTCATTAAAAAGATAATCAAAAAATATATTAGATAAAGTCCATTAAAAATGTAAATCAAAAATATTGTGAACAGCATAAGCTTGCTGGTTTGTGATTGTAGCTAAAACTGTTCACATTTGTGTACAGTTCCAAAAACATTATATTTACCTTTCATCATCTTCTTCCATTCCAGTGTGTCAAATTGAAAAGGAAAAATGAATAAAAAGAAGCCTCTCGAATTTTCATTTTGTCATAGATGCAGCTATTTTTGTACTCCAATATTTAAACTTAGATGAGCTTCAAAATAGACCACGAGACTCTCTGCTGTTCCAATGGTCATTGTGCCCTTTTCTCCAACCTCCAGTCATGTTATGATCTTTCCTCCTTTCATTTTCATGCCCTATTTTCCAACCTGCAGTCTCGTTATGGTCTTTCCTCCTTTCATTACCATGCCCTATTTTCCAACCTGCAGGCTCGTTACGGTCTTTCCTCCTTTCATTACCATGCCCTATTTTCCATCCTGGAGTCTCGTTACGGTCTTTCCTCCTTTCATTACCATGCCCTATTTTCCATCCTGGAGTCTCGTTACGGTCTTTCCTCCTTTCATTACCATACCCTATTTTCCAACCTCTACTCTCATTCTGGTCTTGCCTCCTTTCAATTCCATGCATGGGTAGGTCATCAAAGTCGAAAGAATCATCATCAAAGCATCCATCCTTTCTATTTCCTTTACCTCGTATTGTCCGACCTCTACTCTCATTCTGGTCTTTCCTCCTTTCAAGACCATGCATGGGTAAGTCATCAAAGTCAAAAGAATCATCATCAAAGGATCGATCCTTTCTATTTCCTTTATCCCGTATTTTCCAACCTGGAGTCTCATTCTGGTCTTTCCTCCTTTCATTACCATGATGTATTTTCCAACCTGGAGTCTCATTATGGTCTTTCCTCTTTTCATTACCATGCTGTATTTTCCAACCTCTAGTCTCAGTCTGGTCTTTCCTCCTTTCAATTCCATGAATGGGTAGGTCATCAAAGTCTAAAGGATCATCATCAAAGCGTCCATCCTTTCTGTTTCCTCTATCCCCATTCATTACAGGGACATCTGTAACTCTAGAGCTATCTGCATTTTCAAAGACAGCAATTTCTGCCCCATCGGATTCATCATCATCGAAGTCATCATTCCACGCTTTCGAAGTGGTAAGCAAGTCAAAATGCTGCCCCAATCTTCTTTCTGGGTACCCTGATTGCTGAGAATCATCAGCCCATTTTCCATCTCTACCATGACCAAGGCCGCTGGTGTACTCATCTTCAGGGCGTTTGAGGTCACAGTTATAGCATGTCATATTTCTTCGATAATTCAAAAAGTTGCACCTTCAACATCATAAATTTGATATCAATAAAACCCACTAGTATTAAGAAAAGATTTCAATAAGCACAGATGGCAGGCAAAGATGGAAGATTAGTCAAGCAGATCAGCCAATCTAACACATCAAATTAAAAGCAGCTCTGAATAAATGAAACTGTAACTTGAATCCTGTACGGAGAGTCTTACTCTGGGCATTCCCATTCCCCTGGATTCAGCTCTCTTTTTGGACGCTTCGAATCACATTGTAGGCAGTTGTGATTTTTTGCGAAGTTCATGAAATCACACCTAATAATCCAGTCCAGGACACCAAGAAAGATAAATATAGGGTGGAATGATGATAAAAAATATATAATTCAATTGTAGGGCCAAAAGGGAACTTCAGAAAGAAACGAATAATAGGACATGGAAAGGAAGTTACTTTGGACAAAGCCAATCCCCTCTCTTCATTTCAATGTCATCACGGCCCACTCTCTTTCTCGGTGGAGGTTGGGGCACTTTCACTTTTGGAGAAGGCTTCTTGACAACTGGTTTTGGAAGGTTTGGATCAAGTGGGATTGCACTCAATCTCACCACTTCTTTTAACAATTTGCGAATAGATTCCTTCACTGTCTTCCTCTTATGTAATTTGTTCTCTGCAGAATCAATTAAGGGATCTAATCCATAAACCATTAAGATCCGCATAACATCCATTGTAGTTGCAGGCTCCTCTTCACGCGGGAGCGTGTAAGCTGTCTCACAAGAGATTCTTAATTTACAAGAACTACACACCTGAGAAGCATGTTAAGAAACAGGAAAATTTATCAACAACAAAAGGTTGTATTTGAGACAAAAAAGCAGAATAAGTCAGTCCCTAGCAATGGAACTGATGTGCATGCACTAAGATGTTAAAAAATTCTCGTAAAACAATGTAAACAGAGAATTTTTTCCTATAAAATCTGATCAAACAGAAGGAAAGTTGGAAAACATTAAAACATCATCAAATTCATGCATTTGTTCACGACACAAAATTACAGATGCAATAGCATGGAAATACATAAGAATGAGCATAAAAGAAAAATTTTCATGAATGACTGAGCTAAAAGTCTAAAGTGAACATATGGTAGAAAATTAGAAATAGCTGAAAGTAGTCAGATACCACGCAAGGAAGTCGTAGCGAGGCTCGGCCAAAACTGATCAACTCAGGCTAGGAGCTGTTGCAAAAAGCACAACTAGGGTTGCGTGAAGGTACCAAGTGTTATCTCTAGTACCAGATCTGATTTATATATATCTCGACAATTATTTTATATCCAGAAATTATTTGATCAATAAACTGTGGAAACTGCTGAAAAATTAAATTACTGGTATTTTAACTTTCAGAAATTAAATTTGAAGCGGAAATAAAATAGGAAATATCAGTCACACTACAGCAGAAAAATTTTGCCCAAAACAATTCTCCTTCACTTTATATTATTCAGGATAATGCAGGAAAATTAGTGCCTATACCCACAGAGAATACACTGATAAAATTACTACGTTGGAACCTGAAAATGGCCCCTCTGGAAATTCGAACTCAAGGAATTCAGCCCTCCTAGAACTCGGCCCTCCTGAATATTTTGACCCTGGAAAATCAGCCTCCTCTACCAGTTAACTTTGCCACTCTTTCTCCCTTCGTACATCCCCTTCGCATTAGAGAAAAATTGGCCCCTTGATAAATCAACCTCCCTCCAGAACTCAGGCCTCCTCTTCAGTAATCCCGCCTCTCTCTCCTAGACTTAGTCCCCTAAAAACTAAGTTACCGGATCCAGATCCACCTAAATACGTCCAAGAACCGGCACGTGGCATATCTATGTTGGCAGGAAACGGATCTCGCGTAACTTTTCCAGATTTCAAGTTTTTTGCAATGCATTTTTTACTTTGTAGACATTCATTTTAGGTTTTTTTTTGGCTTACTTGGATGATGTGGTCCCTCTTCCCTCATTGCCTTTTTCTGAGTTTGTCAGCTGCACACAGAGAAGAATAGTGACAACAGAAAAGAATAGCGACAACAGCACCCTTGTTTTATGAGCTTGTCGTGACTCAGCCGCATAAGGATAGCATTGAGCAACAGCGCAACAGAGGACAACTCAGCAGACAGCGACCCCTGTAGCTAATACATTTTTAAATTTTTTTAAGACAATTCACCAGGCAACAATTCACAGGTTTGGAATTTATTTATTTTTTTAAGTGTCAACGACCCCTGTAGCAGTGTCAACGTTCCCTGTTTCAGCACTATTGTTGGGCAATATGTTGAAGCACGATTTGAGAGTCTTGAAGATCTTGGTTTACAAAGTAGTCAATGTGGAAGATCATAAACAAAAATTATACTCATAAGAGGGAAATTACAGTGAAACCAATATGTTGAAACTTGAACGCCCATAATAGTTAATTTTGATTGCTATTATCTTAGATTTTTGTTTGTGTTTTGTTGGGTTTTTAATGTGATGGAAAACTAGGTGACCTAATTTGTGTGTTTGGAATCTCGAAAAATAAAACTCAAAACAGTATCTTCAACGACCCCTATTTCGGCACAATTGTTTGGGCAACAGTTCCCTTGGATGATAGTTAATTAATGGATTCCCTTCCTTCTTTAAATTAAATTAATTTTTTATTTTTTATGTACTTTAATTTTAATTTTAATTTTGTGTCTATTATTAATATTTTTTTTTTTGTACTTGATGTATCCTTGCCGTATCCGGATCCTGGATTTTCAAAAAACTAGTGAATTTGGATCTAGATCCATATCTGAATCCTGGTAACTTAGCCTAAAAAATTCTCCCAAAGTTCCATTTCTGCAATCATTTTCCCTTCTTTTCAGTCCTGGAGTCTCTCAATCCTTGAGAAAATCACTTCTCAACAATAGCAATGCAATGTGTCTTCATCCTCTCTCATAGGTTCTCTTTATAATTTCTCCATGGGCCAAATCCCGAATCTCCAAAGCCTTAGACAGCTGAGATTAAATCCCAACCTTTTTAGATCAACAGTGGAGATTAGATCTAAGTCACTTAAATAATTAATTATTTATCCTTAGAAAAACATTAGCCCAAAGTCAATTTTCCTAAGTTAAAACTAAGGAAGGAGATCATATTAGTTGTTCCTCTCGAACAACCACCTAAAGCAGACTTCTTCTACTGCATACAAAACACCAACCTATGCAAAAGACATTCTGAAGCTACAAAATTAACACTCCCTCCTGGCAAGGAAGGGATTCTCCACCGCCCCCGGCTTATCCCTGTAGAACACAAACTTCCCCTTCAATACAGGTTTGCTGAGAATATTTGCTCCCTGCTCCCTTGTGGAAATGTACTACAATCTCACATCACCTCTCTGAACCCTATCTCTAATGAAGTGGTAACTAATCTCTATGTGCTTGGACCTATCATGAAACACTAGATTCTCTGAAAACTTGTTGCAGGGTTGATTATCATAGTGAATCACCATAGGCCCCATCTCAAGACCAAACAATCATGAGAGCATTTTGAGAAGGCGATATGGCCTCACAAGTCGCCAAACTTGCTACAATGTACTCGGCCTCTGCTGAGCTAAGTGCCATTGACTGTTGCTTCCTTCTAAGCCACGAGATCACTGTTGACCCCAAGCTAAAAAAAGTCCAAATGTACTCTTCTTGTTCACTGCACTCTTGGCCCAGTCCAAATATGTATAGCCCTACAACTACACTCCACTAACTCTAACATATCTCAGTGAAGTCCACTATATCATGGAGATACCTCAAGACATGCTTCATTGCCACCCAATGAACCCTTCTGAACTCCACCATAAACTAGTTTAGTGTATTTACTGGAAAGCATATATCTAGTCTAGTATTAACCAGATACATCAACGACCCGATCAACTGCTTGTATAATGTGGGATCCACCAACTCAGCCTCAGAGAGATTAAGCTTCCTCAAGTTGGTAATCATGGGTATAGAGTCTAGACATCATCCTACAATCCTTCATCATGAATCTCTTCAAAATCTCATCTACATACTTGCTCTGCCCTAAGAAAATCTATCCTAGTTGTTGCCACACCTCCATTCCCAAAAATTAATGCATCAATCCAATGTCCTCCATCTCGAACTCCAAAGCAGGGTCCTCCTTGCACATCCCTATGAGATTCTTTCATCTCGTCAGAAAGAGATCGTCAACATACAATACCAAAATAAATGACTCACCATCAACAGGTACAAAGTACAAGTTGGGGTCTGCCTCACTCTTGGTGAAGCCCAATCCAAATAGGTAGTCATCAATCCTAGAGTACCATGTGTGAGGTGCCTACTAAAGTCTGTATAAGGCCTTCTTCAACCTGCATACATGGGACTCCCTCCCATGCACCTCAAATCCTTGAGGCTGCTCAATATATACCTCTTTCTCAATTACCCCATTGAGGAATGCAGTCTTCACATCCATCTGATGAATCCCCCACCCCATCTCTAAAGTAATAGATATAACTTTCTTGATAGATGCATATCTGGCAAGAAATGCAAATGTCTCCTCGTAATCCACTCCCTCCTTTTGGGAGAACCCTCTCGCCACGAACCTCACTTTGAACTTCTCGATATTGTCATTTGGTGCATGCTTAATCTTGTAAATCCATCAAGAAGTGACCACTAACTTCCCCTCATACCTTAGTACTATCTCCCACACATCGTTCTTCATTATGGAACTATAATATTCCACCATGGAGTCCCTCCAAAGCTGTTGTTCTACTACCTACAAGTCTATGGATCGAACTCACTAATGTTGCTCATCAAGGCCACATAATTGGAAATCTAGTTGGTGATCTACTATTCGTGAAGGTCCTATTAGGAGACTCCACGTGCTCTTTTGTATCCCTTAAGGTTTTCCCTGTCCATCTCAACCTCCTCCTAATAGAGCTCAAAGGAACATCTCACTCCTCCTGATCAAAAGGTTGTGATTATGTTATTGGCTAGTGCTCAACCTTTGAAGCTTCTCACTCCCGATCCTCTGCCACTATTGGACCTGTCCAATGCAACCTCCTAAAGGCCCTACCCTCCTCAAATCCAACATCTTAGCTAACTACTATCTTCCTCTAACCCAAAATGTAGACTCTGTAGGCCTTTGAGATCTCACTACATCCAACAAAAATCCCTCTCTCAAATGAGGGCTTCAGCTTAGTCCTCTTCTTTGATGCAATATGGGCATACATTGGGCTATCGAATATGCGAAGATGGCTCACCTCCGATCTCACTTCAGTAAATGCCCCCTCAAAAGTCTTGTCCTCCAATGCCCTATGAGGAATCTTATTCTATAGGTACATTGTTGTGTTACAAGCCTCGACCCCTAAGAGCATGCGCAAGTCCTAATCATGGATCATTTCCTTTGTTCGTCCTCTTTGCCACTCCATTCTCTTAAAGATTGAGGGAAGGTCAGTTCTCTTGATTCATACCTCCCTACAGTACCCTTGAACTCATTGGAGGTATACCTACCCCCCATTGTCTGATCTCAAGACTTTGATCTTCTTCCCAATTTGGTTCTCCGCAAGAGAATTAAACTCTTGGAACTGACCAAAGACCTCATCCTTGGCCTTCAAGAAGTAAATCCATGTCCTCCTAGAACAATCATCAATGAAGGTCATAAAATAACTACACCTAGAGATATACTCCACTAACATACGACCACAAATATTGAAATGCACCAATTCTAACACTCCCAAAGATGCGAAGATGGCTCACCTCCGATCTCACTCTAGTTAATGCCTCCTCAAAGGTCTTGTCCTCTAATGCCCTATGAAGAATCTTATTCTATAGGTACATACGCAAGTCCTAATAATGGATCATTGCCTTTGTTCTTCCTCTCTGCCACTCCATTCTATTGCAGATTGTCGGGAAATGTCAGTTCTTTCTTGATTCATACCTCCCTACAGTATCCCTGAACTCATTGGAGGTATACCTCCCCCCCATTGTTTGATCTCAAGACTTTGATCTTCTTCCAAATTTGGTTCTGCACAAGAGATTTAAACTCTCGGAACTAACCAAAAACCTCATCCTTGGCCTTCAGGAAGTAAATCCATGTCCTCCTAGAATAGTTATCTATGAAGTTCACAAAATAACTACACCCAGAGATAGATTCCACTAACATACGACCACAAATATTAAAATGCACCAAATCCAACACTCCCTTAGACCTGGTCTCACTCTTAGGAAACGTTGCTTTGGCATGCTTTCCACATGCACATCCTTTGGGGACACCATCCCGCTCCACACTGAACTTTGAGAAACTAGTGACCATCTCTAGTAACAATGGTAAGCCCCTCTAATGTAGATACACCATCCTCCCGTAACAAAGCTCACTCTGGTTGTCACTGTCATGTACAAGGGCCTTCAATGGTTGTCCTCTCAACAAAACAAGTTGCTCTCTCTGCTACCTATCACTTGCCTCGGCTAGGATCAACTCCTTTCAACCTGACAAATACCTCACCTCCTGTGAAACTCACCTCAAGTCCTCTATCCTCCATAGCCAAAACGAAGAGCAAGTTCTTATTTAACCCAGGTACATATGATACTTCACCTCCATAGGACTCCTAAAGTACAGTTAGAATTGTATCCGGCCTATACCCTCCACTACATACCTGACATTGTCACCAAGCTCCACGTGGAGATCGCGATGCTCCTTGGCCATATTGGTGAGAAGGTCACTAGATCTTGTCATATGACAAGAAGCTCCATTATACACAAACTATACACCATGTGTCATGGTGCCTGAAAGACATGACACTGAAACAAACCCTTTGAATTTCTCAACTAACTCATCCATTTGCGCGGATGGAGTTGTTATGTCTTCCCTTTACCTTTCTTATTGTGGCACTGTCCAGCATAGTGACCATACTAGTGATATGCAAAGCACTTGATTTTGCTCATGTCTTTTTTCTCTCCATATGAAGATCCTCCTCCACTTTGGTGTTGCTTGGCTTTCCCTTGCCCTTCTTTGCTTGCCCAGCAAGAGCAAGTTCCTCGTCTCCACCTCCACCTTTGCATTGTCCACCAAACATCAAGCTTTCCCATAGCGTATTTTAGATGAAGTCACCCCACAACCTCGTCCAAACAAGATGTTTGTCTCCAATAAAGATACATGTTACAAAGGTAACCCATTGCTTGGTACACTGTACAACCACTTAGGGCTATATTGACAAGTTCACCCGCATCCACGGCTTCCCCAACAATTGACAATTCATCACGAACCTGCTGAATTCTTGTGAAGTATGAGGTTGCAATTTCTTAGTTTCTCTCTCAGCACCATCATCATGTTTTGGTTGTTACTTTAGTACAAGTTCATCAACGCTCACCACATTTGGTGAGTTATAAGCTTTGTAGAAATTTGATAACCCAACCTCCGTTTTTCAGTTTCTCCTTCTTTCTCCCATAAAGTTAAATGCCCATTCCCATATCCATACATTCAACAAGCTGGAAAAAGAAATATTTTTCTGAAAACACAAATTCTGGAAATTTCACAGTGCTAAAATGCAGAAATAAAACTCAGAAAAATAAATCAGCGACACACAGAAAACAGACAAGCTGATTTTTGGTCAACTTGACCCTGGAAAAACCCCCTACAACTCTTGGGGAAAACCAGTGCAAAAGCTCTTCTTATTTTTAAATATGCTTTTACAGTGAACAGTGAAAACACAGAAAAAATTACAGCAAATACAAAACCCACTTTTCTCGATTTCCGTGTCAACCTCCAAAATGGAAAATCGTGCCAACAGCAAAACAGAAATTTATAGGAAAAATACAGTAATAAATACTGTGTTTTCCTCCTTGAAAAACGTGCCCAAATTTTTGCATGTACGATACTGTACAGACAATACAGCAACACCTTTCTCGATTTCCATGCCCAAAAATCTGCCTCGAAAATCATGCCCTTTACTGCTGAATCTGCTCCTCGAAAACAACACTGTACTTGCCTTGGAAAACATGCTAAACAATGTTGTACGGATTTTCTACCATGGTAAACGTGCCAATAAATGATGTTGTATGGAAATGTTGCCTTGGGAAATAAGCCCTATTGTTGTACGGATTTTTTGTGTAGCTATGTTGCTCTCCCTCCATTCAAAAATTTCTCTTCAGTTTTCTCTCCTCCTCTCTCAATTTGCTCATGAAAGAATGAATGATCTTTTCCCTCCTTTTCCTCCTTTAACCTAACCCTAACTGACTTTTGGGGAATCCCTAAATCCAATGGCTGAGATAGTTTTAGATCTAGGGCTGAGATTAAATGCTCATTTAAATCTCACCTTTTATTTTTTAATTCACCCCACTTTAATAAAGACCCATTTAGTCATTTATTTCCAAAGAAACTTTTCACTTTCTAATTTCACATTGACTTTATTAAAGTCACTTTAAAATTAGACATAGTAACTTTATCACTTAAAGTCACTTTTAAATTAGATTTGACTTTCTAACTTTATAAAGTCACTTTAGGAGAAAAAGTTAAATTCTTTTGGACACTTTTCCCTAGGCCAGAGATCAAAGCCTTAGAGAACCACCTGTCCTCCGGTAAACAAATTTCAACACTCCCTCTTACCGAGGAAGGTGTTCCTCACCACACCCATCTTGTCTCTGAAGTAGACATGCTTGTCCCGTGGTAAGCCTTTGGTAAGAATATCTGCAACCTGCTCATCAGTGGGGATATACTCAAGCTTCACAGCTCCCTTCTAAACATAGTCTCTGATGAAGTGATATCTGATGCCAATATGCTTTGACCTGTCATGAAATACTAGATTCTCCGTGAGTTTAATGCAACTCTTATTATCACAGTGTATCACTAAAGGTCTCAACGACTGACCAAATAAGCCAAACAACATCTTGTGAAGCCATACGGCCTCATAACTAGCTACACTCGCTGCCATATACTCTGTTTTCGCTAAACTCAATGCTACTGACTGCTGCTTTCGGCTGAACCATGACACCACTGCCGAACCCAACCCAAAACAACACTCAGAAGTGTTCATCCTATCAAAAGCACAACCTGCCCAATCAGAATCAGTGTAACCTGCCAATCTCGCTCCATCTCCTTGCCTATAATCCAGAACATAATCCATTGTCCCCTGCAAGTACCGCAAAATGTGTTTTGCACCAACCCAATGCACCCTCCTGGGCTCACAAATGAACTGGCTCATCGTGTTGACTGCAAAACAAATATCTGGTCTAGTGTTGACCAAATACATCAAGGAACCAATCAGCTGTCTATACAATGTGGGATCCACCAACTCGGAATCCGAAGCGTGAAGCTTCTTCCAGTTTGGTGATCATGGGTGTCGACATGGGTCTACAATCATCCAATGTGGAATCTGCCAAGGATGTCGACAAAATACTTCCCCTGCCCCAGGAAGAAATGCCCCTCCTCCTACCACACCTCCAAACCCAAAAAGTAATGCATCAAGCCAATGTCCTTCATCTCAAACTCCGACGCAAGATCTCTCTTGCAGTGCTCTATGAGTCTCTCTGCACTCGTAATGACCAAGTCATCCACATAAAGCACCAGAATGAGAGGCTCTTCACCTATCACAATGAAGTATAGGTTCGGATCTGCATCACTCTTTGTGAAACCCATCTCCTGCAACTATGTATCTATCCTGGAGTACCAAGCTCTAAGAGCTTGCTTCAGGCCGTCAAGGGCCTTCTTCAGTCTGCACACATGGGACTCCTTCCCGTGCACCTCAAAGCCCTGTGGCTGCTCAATGTACACCTCCTCCTATATGAAGCCATTGAGAAATGCGGTCTTCAAATCCATCTGGTGGATCTTCCAACCCATCTTTGCTACTATCGATATAATGGAGCGAATCGAAGTATATCGAGCCACAGGAGCGAAGGTCTCCTCATAATCAAGTCCCTCTACCTAGGAGAACCCTCTAGCCACAAACCTTGCCTTGAATTTCTCAATGCTGCCATCTGCAGCATGCTTTACCTTGTAAAGCCATCTGGAAGTAACCAAGGATTTGCCCTCAAGCCTCGACACCACCTCCCAAACATCATTCTTCATGATAGAAGAATACTCCTCCTGCATGGCCTCCCTCCAGACCTGCTGGCTAGCTGCCTCCTCATAGCTAGAAGGCTCAGAGTCAATGATGTTGGCAACCATTTCCATATAGCTACAGAACCTCTCAGGTGGTTTGCTCTCTCTGACCGACCTCTTTGGCCCAGCAACAAATGTGGCCTCTCTCAAGGTATCCTGAAGCCACCTGGGCTTCCTCTTCCCTGAGCACACTTCTCCCACCGGAGAATGAAACTCCTCCTCATCAGGAGCCTGAACTCCTGACTGTTTGTTTGTTGTCCTCCTGCCTTAACCTAAACCTGTAGATGCTGAAGTACCATTTGAACTGTCCATCAGTGGACTACCTAGTGCAATGTTTTAAAAACCGGAACCGGTGACCGGACCGGTGGACCTAATGAACCGGGTTTCTAACCAGAACCGGTCTAACCGGGAGCGGTCAGATCTCAATGAACCGGTTTTAAAAAAATACATTAAATAATTATTTTTTAATAAAAAAAACTATTTTTAAGATTTGCAACCATGATTCCAAGCCAATAGAGACAAAATATGCAAAGTTTTCTCATTTATATACCATGCAAAGGTGAATATATCAAAATGGCACCGAGTGCAATACATATCATCAAAAAATACATAAGCAATGAGGCTCCAAATGGCCCATAAAGTCCAAAAACAACGCTACAAGCTATGAGGCCATTGGCCTAATACAAGACTACATATTAGTGATCAATAACACGATCACTCCTCATCATGATCAAAATCATCACCACTACTAGACAAGGGATCATCAACATGAGCTACATAAATAATATGGCTCAGAGTTTGAGGACTCCTAAAACTTCTCTACAACTTTAGTAGTAGTAATAGTAGTAGCAAAAATAGACATCAAAACTACAAATCACTCAACAACATGGTCTCTCATGAAACTCATCATTGATTCATCGCTACTAGAAATGGGATCATCAACAAGAGATACATAAACATCATCTAGCTCAAAGTCTTCAGACTTTGATTGCTCAACCTTATAACATGATAGAAATTGAAAAAGTTTAACATGCCTAACCAGTGATTTTGGTTTGAGTGAAGGGTTCATCTCCTCAACCTTAAAATGCGGTAGAAAAATATTAGCATGCCTAACCAGTTGTTTTCCTTTCAGTGAAGGGTAAATTCTTGTTAAGGCCACGGTAGAGGAGTTCAGCAATCAATACCACCAACATCAACAAAGTTCAACAATCAATGCCACCAACATCAAGGTTCTTAAATGACTTCATGCTCTTGATCAAATGCCAATCTCGTACCCTTACACATGATAGAAACAAATGGAAACATTGCAAACCCCCAGACCATGAAACCCTGAAAACCATTAAGTCTGCTGAATTTTGGGTGAAATCTAAAATTCTAGTTTCTCCATATGAAATCCAATGAGGACGAAACCACTCTTAAACATCCTGAGTCATTTCATGGTAATGTTAAAAATTTAAGTAAAAGGATGAAAATGAAAAATAAAGGAAATGTCACTTTTACTTTAAGAATTTAACATTACCATTAATTGCCAAGAGGATGGGTCAGGAAAATGAGAGGGTAGGCAAAGTCGAGTGAAGCCCCCCTTGCCCTCCTGAAATGGTAGCACAAACTTGAGCATGGGACACCTAACCGGCCGGTTTATGCATTAACCGGCCGGTTTCATACCTAACCGGCCGGTTAGGTCCGATTAACCGGGATTTTTTGGTGAGATGCCCCCTTGAACCCGGTTGCAGGGTCGGTTCCACCCGGTGACTTAGTTGACCGGCCGGTTTGGCCGGTTACCGATTCAAACCGGCCGGTTTTTAAAACACTGACCTAGTGAACTACTCTGCAGACTGCTTTGCATGCTGCCCGAAGCACCACCCCTTTGACTCTGCGAGCCACTGCTCATTGATGGACTTGACACCATAATTGATGTACCTCCTGATCCCTGCCCACTGGATCCCTGTGATTGACTGAGTTGCTCTTGAGGGTCTAGCTGATCCAGATACTCTAACTCTCGTGACCTCCTGAAAGCCATGTCCTACTCGAACTTCACAACCCGCCTGACAACAACTCTCCTCTGTGCAAGAATATAAATCAGAAAGGCTTTCGAGGTCTCACTGTAGCCCACAAAGATACCCTTCTCTGCAGTGGGCTCTAGCTTGGTTCTCTGCTCCTTGGGTACGTAGGAGTATGCAATACACCCAAATATACGAAAATGACCAACATCAGGCTTCTTCCCAGAAAAAACCTCCTCCGGAGTCACATGCCCCAAGGCACGATGCAAACTCTTGTTCTGCAAATAAATAGCAGTGTTGCAAGCCTCTACCCACAAAAACAATGGTAACCCCTGATCATGTAGCATGGCTTTGGCAGCCCCTCCAATGAATCTGTTCTTCCTCTCTGCAACCCCGTTCTACGGAGGGTTGTAAGGAATTGTGAACTCCCTCCTAATGCCTGCCTCCGCACAATACTCAACAAACTCACCAAGGGTGTACTCTCCTCCATTGTCCAACCTCAGGGACTTGATCTTCCGACCTGTCTGAGTCTCCACAAGAGTTCTAAACTCCTAAAACCGCTTGAAGACCTCACTCTTGGTCTTCAAGAAATAAATCCAGGTCTTCCTGGAGTGATCATCAATGAATAAAACATAGTACTCATATCCACTCAAGGAAACATGAGACATCTGACCGCTCACATCAGTATGAATCATTTCAAGTATCCCAGTCAATCTGTTGTCACTGCTGGGAAAAGGGGATTTGGCAAACTTGCCCATCGCACATCCTCTGCATGTATCTAGGTGATCAATACTAAAATCTAGCACACCTGTAGTTATCTCCCTCAATGTCCTCTAGGCCCCATGATACATGTGCCCCATCCTGCGGTGCCAAATCTCGCACAGCTCTGAACTGCTAGCTCTGCTGCCGATACTACTGCTCAATGCCAAAAGGAGTTGAAATGCAAACTTGTACATTTTTGCATGGCGTACACCAATCACTCTAGCTGAATCAGCTGAAGCGCCCCTGGGATATATAAGCACCTGTCCTTTACTAAACAATACCTCATACCCTCTGTCCTCCAATGCTGAGACGGATATAAGGTTCATCCCTGGCACATATAGAACATTTGACACCTTCAAGGGAGGTTTGGGTTCCCTATCAAATGTCAATGTCCCCACACCAACTGCTCTAACAATGTTGTTGTCTCCGAGTACTACCTCTATATCAGTGCCACTCTCTGAAAGCTCTGAGAAGTACTCACGGACTCCTGTCATATGACGTGAATCCCCACTTTCAACATACCAGATACCTGAAGATGCTCCGCTAGTGGAGGGAAATGCACACTCCCTCTCACCCTTCGTGGCAGGTGATCCTGCACTAGTGGACTCAAGAGCAATGAACCCAAACCCTCGGTCAAAGCTCTCTGAAAAGTCGTTTATCTCTGCTGATGTTGCCATGGTCTTATTCTTCCCCTTCTTCTTCTTCTCCGGACACACAACTGCATAGTGTCCCGTGTTCTGACAATTCCAACACTTCACCTTGGAATAGTCCTATTTGTTCAACTGTTTACCTTTACCTTTGCCTTTGCCCCCACCACCACTTGTGGAAGCTTACTTCTTTCCCTAGCCTTTCTTGCCTCCGGCTAACAGTGCTAAATCCTAATCCTACTCAACTGGTTTGGCTGCCCCAAGCTGGTTCTTTCTGATTTCATTTTGTATGCAATCATCCCGTAACCTCTCCCAAGTGGGAAGGTTCTCACGTGCAACAATCTCATCAGCAAAGTTCAGCCATGAACTGGGAAGGCCATTCACTGCAATCCGCAACAAATTAGTGGGTGGAACGACCTCTCCAACTGCTGCCAATTCATCTCTCACATTTGTGATCTTTGTGAGGTATGCAGTAGCACTATTTGTCTTTGCCATTTTAATGGCCTTCAGCTTCTCTCTTAGGACCATTTTTCTGTTCTCATTGGTACTCTGGTAGAGATTGGTCAAGGTTGTCCACATCTCATGAGCAAGTCTCTTTCCTCTCACATGAGGAATGCAATGGTCTTTAATACCATCCAGAATCAGTCTCTAGCCCTTGTTATTCTTCCTATTAAAGTTTGTCAGCGGAACAGGGTCAGCAGGGACATTAACATGGTGTTGTTGGGTATGCACCATTATACCCCAGACTTCTGCCTCCTCAAAGATGCTCTGCATTCTTTCCTTCCATACGTTGTAGTTGCTATGCCCATCCAACCTATCCTCCACCCTCAAGCCCAAAGACATGCTTGTTGTCCTAATACACTGAAAATGACATTGTTGTAATAAAGGTTCTGATTTCTGTGTGTAAAATCAACTTTGCTGTAATTTTTCTTCTTATTGTCCCAAACTGCACTTTTTAGCAATCTAGCTCTGATACCATGTAGAAATTTTGTGACCCACTCCGGTTTTCAGTTTCTCCTTATTTCTCCCATTAAATTAAATGCTCATTCCCATAACCATACATTCAACAAGCTAGAAAATAAATATTTTCTAAAAACACAAATTCTAGAAATTTCACAATGCTGAAAATTGCAGAAATAAAAACTCATAAAATAAATCAACCACACACAAAAATTTGACACACTGACTTTTGGTCAAGATGACCCTGGAAAAACCCCCTACAACTCTTGGGGAAAACTAGTTCGAAAGCTCTTCTTCTTTTTTGAATATATCTTTTACAGTAAAACAAAAATTACAGCAAAAATTCTAGTAACTTAACAAATGTACTTATCTCGATTTCCGTGCTTATACCCCGCCTTAGAAAACGTGCCAAACAGTAAACAATCAAAACAGAAATTTTTTACAGCATTTAATATAGCATTAAATGCTAACTGTATTTCTCGATATTTGTGCCCAACAGTACGGTCGTACTGTTGTACGAATTGTACGAAATGTACATCAAAGCCTCCTCGATTTCCGTGCCTCCTACCTCAAAATTGTGTTGAAGCTGATGTACGACTGTTGTACGAATTTCCTCAAAATCTGTGCCACCAAACAGCGGTACCTCTCCTTGATTTTCGTGCCCAGAATCTACCAAGAAAACTGTGTTGAAGCTGTTGTATGAATTCATTGAAAATTGTGCCTCCTTCCTCGAAAAATGTGCCACTCCTGTTGTACGAATTTCTGCCTTGGGAACCTTGCCTCTTTGTTGTTGTACGGATTTGCTGAAGTCTCTAGCTATTGCCCTCCTTCTCCTCACTGCTCAGAAATTTCTCCCTTGCTTTCTCTTCTCCTCTCTCAATCTACTCATGAAAGACCGAATGACCTTTTCCTCTCTTTTCCTCCTTTAACCTAACCCTAAGTGACTTTTGGGGAATCCCTAAATCCAATGGTTGAGATAGCTTTAGATCTAGGGCTGAGATTAAATGTTCATTTAAATCTCACTTTCTATTTTTTAATTCACCCCACTTTAATAAAGGCCCTCTTAGTCATTTATTTCCAAAGTCACTTTTCACTTTCTAATTTCACATTGACTTTATTAAAGTCACTTCAAAATTAGACTTGGTAACTTTATCACTTAAAGTCACTTTTAAATTAAATTTGACTTTATAACTTTATAAAATCACTTTAGGAGAAAATTAAATTCTTTTGGACACTTTTCCCTAGGCCAAAGATCAAAGCCTTAAGAAACCACCTGTCCTCCGGTAACCAAATTTCAACATGATAATCAAAGTTGCATTAAACTCACGGAGAATCTAGTCTTTCATGACATGTCAAAACACATTGACATCAGATATCATTTCATCAAGGACTATGTTCAGAAGGGGGCAGTGAAGCTGGAGTATATATCGACAGATGAGCACGTGGTCGATATTCTCACAAAGTCCTTGCCAAGAGGCAAGCATGTCCATTTCAGGGACAAGATGGGTGTGGTGAGAAACACTTTCCTCGGTAAGAGGGAGTGTTGATTTTTAACGTACCTTGGACAAGTGGTTTCCATGGGTTAGTCTCTACCTAGGGAAAAGTGTCCAAAATAATTCTTTTCCTCAGTGTGACTTTATAAAGTGAAAGTGACTTTATAAGTGGTAAAGTCAATGTTAAATTATAGAGTGAAAGTGACGTTATAAGTGGTAAAGCCAATGTTAGATTATAAAGTGAAAAGTGACTTTAGACATAAAGTACAATGTGGGTACTTTATTCAATGGATGAGTTAAAAAATAGACAGTGAAAATTAAATGCACATTTATTCTCATCCCTTGATCTAAATGAATCTGAGCCATTAAATCTTACTGTTGCCCAAAAGTCATTTAGGGAAACAAAACGATAGAAAGAAAAAAGAGACTGCATTCATTCATTCTTAATGAGCAGATTGGAGAAAGGAAGTTGAGGGCTGGAGAAAAGTTCTAAAAGATAAATTTGTTGCAGCAAGTTGAAGGAGTGATTTCTGGACAAAGTTGGGCACGAAAATCAAGGCATAGAAGACAGCATAAGGTACAATATTAATAGAATTTAATGTTGTGAGTTGCACGCAGTTCAAAATAATTTTTGGAGCAAAAAAAAAGGTGTAGTCCGTACAGCAATACGGATATCCGTACAGTCTGTGTGGAATCCGTACAGTATAGTCAGCGTCTGTACAGTACATTTTTTAGCGTCAAGTGTGCACAGAAATCGAGGTAAAGTGGGCAAGTTTTCAAGGAGTTTTGGGCTGAAGAGATAAGTTGTATTTTGTTGTTTTGTTTTGTCTACAAATGTATTTTTCCTGAACTTGAAAAATAAATAAATTTGAAGAGCTCTCTAACAAGTTTTCCCCGGAGATGATTGAAGGGGTTGTGCCTGGGTCTAAGTTGACCAAAAATCTGTGTGAATTTTTTTGTGTCATTGGTCTCTTTATGTCCATATTTATTTTCAGCATGTGTTGACGGTCCCATGTGTTTTAATCCGAAAATTTAATTTCCAGAATTCTATATGTTGAATGTAAGTTTATGGGAAAGGGCATTTAACTGAATGGGAGTGATAAGGTGAAATTATGTTAAAATTGGACAACTAGGTCTAAACTCCGGGTTATGGTGCTTAGATGACGATCCCAATATTTTTATTGGACTCCTCTTTTGGAGAGGTGTAAGATTGATCTAAAGATCATCTCGATCGAATGAGCAAAACATGGACTTTGAATTTATTCCACTTATGTGCTAGGTCGGCCTAGAATATAATATAGACTTAAATGTCTTAAAGAGCGTGTCACACACCCCCAAAGATGCCTATATAATGGAGAGACTTGGAGTTCATTATACACACATTATGGTGGAGGATTTCCTTCTCTCTGGATAGCTATGGAGCTGCGTTCTTGGTGCTACGTATTTGTGGAGTTTTCTTTGTTTCGGTTGTACTGGGGTTATGTGTGACACGCCTAGCTGAATGACCTATTGGAGACTTTGCTGGTAGAAGCATCCTGCTGATCGCCATAACGCCACCATTCATTATCTCTGTTTTGGCTTGTCTTCCATCGATCCCTTGGTATGTTCTATCTGCTTCAAGATTTTGTGCCCTAATCTGAAATGGCATAGAACATGTTTAATTTAACATGGTATCGGAGCCTTATGGGGAAGACAATGCCCAATTTGTGTTGAAAATCTATTGATCCATCAAATGCATCTCATCCGACTGAACAAGGAGGCTTGGAACAACGTGAGAGAGTCTGCCCTAAACAGCGTGGAAGGAGCTGTAGGTGACAGCGTGATCCGAATTTATGCAGGAACGCAACAGAATAAACATATAACCATAAATACAGAGATGCAACAGAAATAACACTTCATTTCATTAATATCAAAGAACTGGGATTTTCTTATAGACAGAATGGAAATAAAACTAGCTAGGGCGTTGGTAGCGAATCTCTGAGAAGAGATGTGGTGGCTATAGACCTCTGAATTGAGTTACAATGAGGCTCGAGGGCCTATTTATTATTGAGAAACAAGGGAGAACCTAAACATCCAAAAACCTAACCCTAGGAGATGAAGCACCAAAACTATGGGCCCCGTTTGGGTAAATTGGTGTTTCAACTTCCCAGGGACGTAACTTTGGCATACTATCTTCGTTTGACGCACATGATACATCATTAGAAAGCTCTATCCGAGGACTACAACTTTCGCCACGAATATCATGGAATGGAATGGTATTCGCTGCAGGCGCGATGCCCAAAAAACGTCGTTTAGGGCCTCAAAACGGCTCCGGGAGTTCAGGACCCGAAAAACTGCTAAAAATAGTAAGTTATGCCGAAACTGAAAAACTGAAAGAGACAATGGTGGGGGCCCAAGTGGAATAGGCGGGTGGCCACCAATATCCACCTAGATCACAACGTATTGTTGAGGCATGTTTATGGGCTAAGACAGATCTCGTTAAGGCCAGTTTCAAGTTCGGTTAAGCAACAAGGGAAGGTTCAAGACAGCGTGGAAGAGAGTTCACTTTAAGACAGCGTGGAGAGGTCTGAATGGAGGCCGAATTGTTGTAGGATATGCGGACTAGGATGAAGGATTGTTTGAGGGGCAAAACAGATCCGTGAAGGGTTGTCTTAAGGGCCAGTTTGTTGGGCTAGTTGGCCGAGGAACAAACATGCTAAACGTTGTTATGTGTGGTGAGTTTGAAGGCTAAACTGTAGTAAGGAAGCCAGCTGAAGTAGGCCGCAGGCCTAGCCTCCCATAACAAGGCAGCGTGAAGTGTTCTTGGGCTATAACATGCCCAAAACAGCATCTTGCTTAAGAGTCAAAATAGAAGTTTTTTTTAAGTCTGTTTTGTAGGTGACCGAGTGCAGGAAGGAAGGTCGAGGTCCCTTGGTAGAAGACCGCAGCAAAGGAATTGTTTTAAGGGTTGTCAAATGGGTAAATAGCCCTCATAAGAGGTCGTTTTTTAGCAAAATGGAGGGGCAGCCTCCCATTGAAGGGCAACCGCAGCAAAGGGGAGCAACTATGGGCCAGATCTAAAGTTTGATAGGCTATTTTGAGGGTTGTTAGGGAGCCCCTGTAAACTGAGGTAGGCCGCAGGCCTAATCTCTCCAAATCAAACCAGCGTGGCATTGTTTAGAGACTATCTGCCTAGAACATCAATCAAGGAAGACAACACTTCTCCCAGAAAATTTGATGGCTGATTGAAGGCTATATGTGCCTAACCAACAGCAGTTTGACGTCTACCTCCAACGTAAGTTTTATGTTCATGTTTGATGTTCTGCTTAAGGATGCAGAGGTAGCCGAAGACAGCTTGTGGGTTGGGCAAGATGAAATGTCTAGACCGCAAGCCTGTAGGTGGCATTTTGAGTGTCAAAACAACCCTATCATGAAAATATAGGTGCCTCCTCACATTTCAAGGTCGTCGTGGATGCAAGGAAAGGAGGTTGCATTATTTAAGGTGTGTTTTGAGCAAGAAGGTTGGGTCGGTGTGAAGCCCTAACATGTGACCAAATCTTTGCCCATGAACAAACCAGCGTAAAGAATTTTAAAAGATTGTCTCACACCCAGAACACCAGCCCAATCATAAGGCACTATGTCTTGCTAGGCCGCAGTTTCAGAAGGTTGTCTAATGACTGGTTAGTGTATTGTGCAACCTGCAAAATACCCTAACAGTAAATTACAGCAGTATACAAAAATTCAGTAAAGCCTTTGAATTACTAAGCATTCTTTTTGGACAATCCCTGCAAAATATTTATCAAATTCAGTCTTCTGATCTGTTTGATAAAATTGTCACATCTGCAATTGATTTCTTGGCTACTTTTATCCATCATGGCCTGAAAATTATTGATCATCATCAGCAAAATTGTTGAGCACTGTGATTAGAAAAGCCAAGAGGGCAGGGCAGGTGTGTACAGGTCAGCTTGAAGAAGGGAAATCAAGCTAAGGTATGTTCATAGGCGATAAACATCAGTGATTGACGTGCACTTATGACTGTGCTAGATCTGTGTAACAGAAAGGCATCATATAAGGTATGGAATGACATATAAAAGGGTCAATTCAATGCCTGGAACATCTGTACGACCGATCCCTAGATCTGTGCAATTTAGGAGAAAAATTGCAGATCTGAGATCTGGAAGCCCTTAGAAGCAGTGAATTGGAAGGATCTTTAGAGGGTGCAACGGTCAAATTATTTTCAAGATGGTCAAATCTGTAAGCCCTAGGGGGAGTGACAAGAAAAGTTAATTTGTCATAGAGCTACGCCAATTTTGATAGCCTTAGGGGCAGTCTTCTAAAAATGACCATAAGAATGACAAATGGACAATAAGAAGCAGTGCAAGATCATGAGAGGAGGAATCATGATATATTATCCCTGTTCGACAGTGACATATGACAGGATATGAATGCCTATGAAAATTTGAAATCTTCAAATACTATATGACAGTATGACCATGATGAAGAAGATGGTGATGGATACGATAAAATTATGGCCACATCGTAGTCAGCGATATGACGGTTCTATAGCCGCAAACTTGAGGAGCTCAATCTGTCATTCTATGTCATTGTCGTTATGGCAGTGACATAGACAATCACCCATGATTACAAAATTCATATCAGCAGTAAGCTGGTGACAGTATCAGTCCTACATTGGAGCGTAATGATAAACTTAACTGAGAAGTTTTCACAGCTTTCTATCACGTTGTTGGAATCTTGATCAGCAAAGCCTGTGAAGTTTCGATCAAATATTGTATATGATATATGCATGATAGCTAGATGACAATATGTGGCTATGAGTCTTGATGGCTTTGACTATGTGAGAATAAGACCCCTTTCCAAGTTGGTGTCTGGGATGCCCTCATTTAAAATAAATGTCTTCTCTCGAGAGAGAGAAGCTGGAATTAAGAGGTAGAATACAACTGTATATGCTCCTGAGCTAATATCATTGCTAAAAGAAGATCCTCATGGCTCATAGACATATGGCTTCAGAGGGGGAAATTCCGGAAGAAAACCAAGAAGCCATATAGATACCAAGGGTATCTTGTTGCCATGAGTTCAATATGATACTATAAAACATCAAGTCTGAAAGGATGACAAGATGATGTCTGGGATATGGTCCCTAGACCACAGGACACAGTTGTTGTCACCTCGTTATAAGATCAAGCATGGATCTGATGGAGGTGATGAAAAGTCCAAGGCAAGATTCGTTGCCCATGAAAGGCAGAGACTATGATGACATATCTGCACCGGTGGCCTGATATACCATCATCCGATCTATTATTAACCTTGCTGCTACGCAAGGACGGAAGCAACCTCCAGATGGACGTGAAAACCGTTTTTTGGCATGGAGCGATAAATGAAGAGGTGTATGTAGAACAACCCCGGGGGATCAAAGTCCAAGATTGGGACACCCATGTTTGTAGGTTGAAGAAAGCCCTCTATGGGCTGAAGCAAGCACCCAAAGCTTGGTACAAGAGGATAGATAGCTACCTGATGAAGCTGGGCTTCACTCGTAGTAATGCTGATCTGAACCTTTACTTCAAGGTTGATAGAGAAAAGCCTCTCATTTGGGTGTTGTATGTGGACAACCTCTTCCTGACAAGTGTTGACCCTCTCGTTCATCAGTGTAAGAGGGAGCTCGCTGCTGAGTTTGAGATGAAAGACCTAGGACTGATGCCTAGGCCCGGAGGTCAAGCAAAGACGTGGCGAGATTTTCCTTTCTCGAGGAAAATACATTATGAAGCTTTTGGTATGGTGGACTGTAAGTCTATGTCGATACCGAAGGAACTCAACTTTAAGAAGTTGAGTGGCAGTGCTACTGGGCCCGTGTTAGCTAATCCTACAGAGTATCGTCAACTCGTAGGGGCTCTGGTGTTCTTAGTGAACACCTGTCCGAACATATGTTGTGCAGTGAACACTTTCAGTCAACACATGGTTGATCATAACATTCACTGGGTTGGTGCCAAGAAACTCTTGAGATATCTCTGTGGCACAATAAACCATGGGCTGAGTTACACTGCCGAGAGCATGACACTCCTTGGATATACTGATGTCGATTGGGCTGGCAGTGTGGTGGATCATAAGAGCACATCTAGATGCTACTTCACAAGTAGATCTGCTTTGGGAAGGAAAAGGAAGTCGGTAGCCTTGAGCACCGCTGAGGTCAAATACATTGCAGCATGTATGGCCCATTGTGAAGTCACTTGCTTGTGAAAGCTCTTCAGTGAGTTGTTCGAGCATGTGCTAGATGCCACCATTATCCTTTGTGATAACCAGAGGGGGATTCATTTGTCATAAAATCCCAGGTTCCACGATTGATCCAAGCATGTTGATGGTTGGTACCACTTTATCCGGAATATGGTACAGCGAAGCGCCGTAAGGCTCGATCATATAGGAACTGATGAGTAGGTCGCGGATATTCTCACAATGCCCTTGGGAAAGGTCATGTTCCTAACCTTCTGTGAGAATCTTGGAATCATGGAACAATCCTATTGGACGATGAGCTCTGGGAGCTCCAAGGGGGTAATAGCTTTGGTGCTATAAGCAACCACAGGGCTAGGCTTGCTAAACCTAGTTGGTGTGCTTCTACCCCACCGTGATGATATTGAGATGGTTTACCTCTCTCTGATCTGTACCCCATATGCATCCTACCCATGGAGTTTCAGACTCATGGGAAGTACCTCTCATTTAGCCAATGAGGTGGGAAATGTGAATAGAGAACATAGCAAGACCGATGGACGCATCGGAGACTGTCGTACTCTCTATGTCTAGGATGGCACGTGTCCAACCACTTGATCTAGGATCAAGTTTAGCGAGGTTTCGAACTTCCAACTGACTTCGGGTCAATGAAACTAACTTCGGGTTAGTATATGACTCTCTTGAGTCCTAGTGGGGTTTCAGACCTCCAAAAGTAAACCAACTTTGGGTTGGTATGAGACTCTTTGTGAGTCCTATAGAGGTTTTAGACCTCTAGGCTGAATCTGTTAGTCGGGTATGATATCTTTGCGACTAACCAGCGTTGACTTTGGTCAACGCATGGTCCGATTGGGCTGAATTTTGGAGGAGACTTCAATCTAAGGAGGTCGTACTCTTTGGCACATAAATCGAGGTCAAAGGTTGACCAGAAGTTGAGTTGCGTTGACTTTTAATGTTGCTGCCCTGCGTTGACTTTTCTGAGGTTGACTTCTGAGTTGACTATGTGATTGTTTTGAGGGCTGTTGTGACACATGTTGGGTTGGCTGACCGTGAAGTCTTTGTTGGTTGAAGCATCTTGTTGACCGCAGTAACGCACCATCACCTTTATCTGTTTCTGACTTGTCTTCTAAAGGATCACTGGTATGTTCTATCTGCATTTTACTTGTAAATTCATGTGATTGTTGTTGATAAAAGTAAAGTTGCATCAAGCATAGAACATCTACAAAATCTTACATGGTATCGGAGCTGAGGTGAAGACAAGCCCTAACTTATAGCAATCACCAAAAGAGAAAAATGGGTTCCACAAGTTATGGCTTCAAGGAGGATGACAAGCTGACTAGAAGGGATGACTTCCATGCTTGGAAGATGATATTAGATCTCAAATTAGAAGACCATGATCTCATGGACTATGTACTGGGTAAGATACAAGAACCTCCATCCACTGCTACTGCTGCTGCTAAAACCAAGTATAAGAAGGGGGAGCCCGGAGATCAAAGCAAAGTTAATGATCAAGGAATCCATACGTAAAAGTCTGGTTGCCTACATATCTAAGCTAGGCACATCCAAAGAGATGTATGATAAGCTGATACAAATGTTCAAAGTAAACAATGCAAACCAGGTGCTATTCTTCAAGAATCAATTGAAGAATCTGAAGAAAGGCAGGGATGAGTCTGTCCAAACATACTTTTTGAAACTAACCGAGATCAGGAACAATCTGTTGGCTATTGGGGAGACAATCGTTGATCGTGAGATGGTACTCACCACACTTGGAGGGCTCCCATATGAATGGCAAGTATTCAACACTACCATTCTCAATAATAATACAATTCCTAACTTTGACGAGCTACTGTCAAGATGCATGCAAGAAGAGACAAGAATGAAGGAATACGAAAATGACAGATATGCTGCCTACGCTGCTCATTCTAGAAAGAAGAACTCTGGTGGTCCAAAGAACAAAGGAAGAGTAGGGGCCCAAGGAAATAAGGGCAAGTGTTTCACTTGTCATAGGCCAGGTCATCATGCTAAAGAATGTCCTTTCAAGAAGGATTCTCCCGATAGTGATGACAACAACAACAATCGGAGGAATGGAAATCAAAGAAACAACAGGTCCAAAGGAAAGAGGAAGGCTCCCTCTGGCGGAAACAATCAACCTTTCAAAAGGTCTAGAAACTCCAAGTATGAGGAGTCAAATGTTGTTGATAAAAGAAATGAATACATTCTTGTATCTGCCCTCTCTGCTGCATCCCCACCCGACACTATGGATGTCTGGCTGATAGATAGTGGTGCCTCAAGACACATCACTGGGTTCAAGGAAGCACTCTATGACATGGTTGAGAAGGATACTAATCTGGAAATTATCCTTGGAGATAATGCCACATATCCCGTGAAAGGGACAGGGACTGTGACCCTCCACTTGTCTCAAGGACTAGTCCTACATTTGCAGGATGTACTCTATGTACCAAAATTGAAGAAGAACCTTGTGTCTATATCAGCCATGGAAGACAAAGGTTTCAATGTGGCATTCACTGATGGAAAGGTGCTCATGTGGAAGAAGAGCTTCAAGGAAGCTATCTCGATTAGGTTTAGAGTTGATACACTCTACCAAGTTGGAGGAAGTCCGCTGGGAGCAATGACATGTGATACTATCCGACAGACTGAACTATGGCACCGAAGGTTTGGACACCTTCACTACAAAGCCTTTCCCGAAGCAAGGAAGGTGGTGACAAAGATGCCCGAGTTTCCAAATAATCATGAAGGTGTAGGTAAGGGTTGTGCCGAAGGAAAGCATACAAGGGGAACTTTCCCCTCAAGTGTCTCAAAGACATCTAATATTTTGCAACTGGTCCATTCTGATCTATCTAGTATGCTACTCGTGACATACCTAGGAGGATGTTCTTACTATATGACATTCACTGATGACTTCTCCCGCAAAACCTGGATATACTTCTTGAAGAAGAAGGATGAGGCTTTCATGTGGTTCCGTACCTTCAAAGCCTTGGTGGAAAATATGAGAGGGAAGAACATCAAGATTTTGAGGACTGACAATGGCACTGAATATGAGTCAAATGAGTTCAAGGACTTTTGCAGAGAAGCTGGCATTAAGAGGGAGACCACTACTGTCTATACTCCTGAGCAGAATGGCGTTGTTGAACGAAAGAACAGGACCATTGTGGAAGCTGCCCGTGCCATGCTATGTGACCAGGGTCTACCGAAGTTTCTGTGGGGAGAAGCTGCGAATACTGTTGTATACATTCAAAATCGATGCCCTCATTCCGCCCTGGACTCCAAAACTCCCAAAGAGGTTTTCACTGGTAAGAAACCTGACGTCTCACATTTTAGAGTATTTGGATGTCCTGTTTATTTTCATGTGCCAAAAGAAAAGAGAAGTAAGATAGATTCTTCTAGGAAGAAAGGAATATTTGTGGGCTACAGCGAAACTTCTAAGGCCTATAGAGTCTATGTACCTGGTCAAAGGGAAGTAGAGATATGCCATGATGTCACTTTTGACGAAGATGCTTCGGTGAAGAAAGTAGTAGATCTTCCGAGATCTGAGGAAAATCATGAAGCAAGGCCTGGAAATCAAGAAGAACTGCAGGATGAGACAATGCCTGATGCTGAAGGACCAATGGACCCAATCGATCCATCCCCTTCACTGAGAAAGAGACCATCATGGCTCAGGGACACTCTTGAAGATGTTGAGGGACACGTTGCCCCGAGGGGGACATTCCGAGAAAGCAAGAAGTCATGTAGATACCAAGGGTATTTGGCTGCCATGAGTACTATTGTACAATCTAAACCTGGATCTTTTTAGGAAGTCGTAAAGCATCAAGTTTGGAAGGATGTTATGCACAAAGAATATGAGTCCATGATGAATAATGATGTCTGGGATGTCGTTACAAGACCAAAGGACAAATCAGTTGTCACCGCAAAATGGCTCTACAAGATCAAGCATGGATCTGATGGAAGTGCTGAAAAGTTCAAGGCAAGATTTGTTGCCCGTGGCTTCTCTCAAAAGGAAGGAATAGACTATGATGACATAGTTGCACCTGTGACACAATATACCACCATTCGATCAATCATAGCCCTTGCAGCAACACAAGGATGGAGTCTTCATCAAATGGATGTCAAGATCGCTTTTCTGCATGGTGCAATAAAGGAAGAGGTGTATGCAGAACAACCTCTGGGGTTTGAAATCCAGGATCAAGACACCCACGTCTGCAGGTTAAAGAAAGCCCTCTATGGGTTGAAGCAAGCACCCAGAGCTTGGTACGAGAGGATAAATAGCTACTTGATGAAGTTGGGCTTCACTCGAAGGAATGTTGATCCGAACCTTTACTTCAAGGTTGTCCAGGGGAAGCCTCTCATTGTGGTGTTGTATGTGGACGATCTCTTCCTGACAGGTGTTGACCCTCTCATTCATCAATGCAAGAGGGAGCTTGCTACTGAGTTCGAGATGAACGACCTAGGACTGATGCACTACTTCCTAGGCCTGGAGGTCTGGCAGAGTCCTGGCGAGATTTTCCTTTCTCAAGGAAAATACATTGTGAAACTTCTAGAAAGATTTGGTATGGTGGACTGCAAGTCTGTGTCAACACCAGTGGAACTCAACTTCAACAAGTTGAGTGGCAGCGCTATTGGGCTCGTATTGGCAAATCCTACTGAGTATCGTCAACTCGTAGGGGCCCTGATGTTCTTAGTGAACACTCGTCCGAATATATGTTTTGCAGTGAACACCTTGAGTCAACAGATGGTTGAGCCTCATCACTTTCACTGGGTTGCTGCCAAGAATCTTCTGAGATATCTTCGGGGCACAATAAACCATGGGCTGAGATACACTGCCGGGAGCGTGACACTCCTTAGTTATACTGATGCCAATTGGGTTGGCAATGTGATGGATCGTAAGAGCACATTGGGATGTTGCTTCAATCTCATGGATGAGCAGGAAGCAGAAGTCAGTGGCTTTGAGCACCGCAGAGGCCGAATACATTGCAGCAAGTATGGCCTATTGTGAAGCAGTCTGGTTGCGAAAGCTCTTCAGTGAACTATTCGAGCATGTGCTAGATACCACGGTGATACTCTGTGTTAATCAGAGTGGGATTCGCTTGACCGAGAATCTTGTGTTCCACGATCGATCCAAGCATATTGATATCAGGTACCATTTCATCCGGGATATGGTACAGCGAGACGCCGTAAGGCTCGATCATATAGGAACTGATGCGCAGGTCACAGACATTCTCACTAAGCCCCTGGGGAAGGTCAAGTTCCTAACCTTCCGTGAGAGACTTGGTATCGTGGAACAACCCTATGATGTGGGTCCTGTTGGACGATGAGCTCGAGGAGCTCTGGGGGGCTTTGGGGACAGCTTCTCGAAGCTATGAGCAACCACAAGGCTAGGCTTGCCAAACCTTGTTGGTGTGCTTGGACCCCATCGTTGTGATTATTGAGTTGGTTCACCTCTCATTATCTGTGCCCCATATGCATCCTACCCATTGAGTTCAGGGCTCATGGGAAGTACCTCTCATTTGGCCAATGAGGTGGGAAAAGCTAGAGACTAGTAGCAAAGACTGATGGACACATCAGAGATTTCCGTACCAAGGTTACTTCGGAGCGGGAGCAGGAGCGCGGAGCGCCATTTTTAAAAGCTTCAGGTCCAGAGCGTTTTCGAGAGCGTTTTTATATATATATATATTATATTTTTTATATTTTGATGCATATATGTCAACAAAAACATGTAGAATGATGAATTAGACATAAAAAACATAAAAACATAGATTGAATCATATAACATCAATCATCTAGAAGTTATAATCTTCATCAACCACGCCCACGAGTTGAAAGCATACAACATATTGACTCTTGAGTCTCGCAAATTATCAATCTGAAGATTTCAAGCTTTCAAGATTCAATATATAACATTTATCATCATTGATATATACATTTATCATCATTGATTTTAAATTTCAATATCTAACATTTATCATCATTGATTCATTGATTTCAAAATTCAATATACATTTATCATCATTGATATATAACATTTATCATCATTGATATATATCATTTATCATCATTGATTCATTGATTTCAAAATTCAATATATAACATTTATCATCATTAATATTATATAACATTTATCATCATTGATTCATTGATCACCATATAACTTTCATGAAGCATCATATTCATAATTCATAATGACTTGTAAACAGTAAACTTATAAATGCCAACTTCAAAGTTTCAGCTTTCAAATTCAAACTTCAAACTTAAATTGTCATTAAATATATGAAATCAGAAAGAGTCAAGTTTCAACTGTTCAACTGTCAACAACAAATAGAAAAGACTAGTAAACAACAAATCTATTTTATCTGGTTGGCCCCTTGCCACGCCCACGAGAAATGTCTAATTTTTGTGAGCCACGAGGAAATGTTGGTCTTCTAGTACTCTCAGGAGTACCACGACCACGACTAGAAGGTGGAGGCTGGATCTGCAAAGGAACAACATTGTGATATCGAGGAGTGGCACTGGCACCCGCACTGCTACCAGTAGATGGTGGGACTGGCCCTGTGTGTGGCGGTGCTGCTGATGCTTCATCATCATCCTTATAAAGTTCTGCTTCCAATTCTTCCAGATGTAACATGCCGTCCTCCAAATTATCATCCTCTGGGTTGTTGTCCCAGACTCTGTATGATTGATCCTCATTTGCCCGATCACAGTAATGGCTCAACAACCTCAAGTTATAATGCACATAAACCAAGCTTTCAGCTCGGTTTTCATTCAACTTGTTTCTTCTCACATTGTGTATAAAGCTATAGGTGCTCCAACACCTCTCTGCAAAAGAAGTGTTCACAACCTGTGAGAGAACTTTTTTAGCCAACTTTGGCAAAAGTTCCATGCCGCCATATGCTTCCCACCATGTGAGAGCATCAAATCTGTCTCTGTCTTCCATTGTATGGAAAGAACCAAAGTTAGCAGTGCAACTGAAGTATTTGCCTAATTCAAGGCGCAATCTAGCACACTCTTCCCTGTCAGGTACCAATTTGTCCAATGCCTTCATGTACCCCTCTTGTACCTCTGGATCTGTGTGAGGTTTCACCCTAACCCCACCTCCAGGTGCGGGTTGGCCCAACCAAGATGGAGAGTAATATTTTGGCGTAAGGATATATGCCAAAGCATGTAGTGGAACATTGAGTTTATTCCACCGTGCACACACACAGTCATGAATCATAGCATACAAATTGGGATCATTATCCTTAACAATATCTTTTATTTGCCCCAACATGCTATCCATCTGCTCATAAACCTCTCCAATCACTGGTTTATCAGTGTCTGCAAAGCGAATCATGTTATAAATGGGCTTGGTAGAGCTCAAAATTTCCCTCACACGTGCCCAAAATAGATGGTCAAGGGCGGTCTCCTCCACATGTTCGAAACCTTGCCTGTCAACTATTGTTGCTGCCCTGTCCTTTAATAGCTGCCAATGTGGGCTTGATACCATTGCAGCCAATGACTCTCTTACCTTCAAAAGGCGCCTGAAGGTGAGGTAATAGCTAGCAAATCTAGTTTTTGCTATCTTCAACAACTCCAATTTGGAGTGAGTACGGAAAAGCCCATGGGTATTGCTATGATTTGTAATAAATTTTATCATTTTTTTAAAAATCGCGTATCTTTATACACGCGAGGGAAAAATCGGAAAAAATCGTAATTATCGGGAAAAAATCGGCACATACAAAAATATTCATTTTTTTTCAATTTTTTTAATATCTAAAGCATCTACAGCATAAAATAAATGCATTGACACATAAATATGAAAAAAAAAACTAATATATAAGATGTGTAATATCATATCTAGTGCTACATCACACATAAAACTGAATCCTGTCCTGAATACTAAGTCCTGAGTCTCAAGAGTCAACTCAGCCTCAAAATATCAACAAAAAATATAATAATGTATCTCATATCATGAGTCATAATGTCAACAGTCATATACAAAGGAATGTCAATGCACCCGTGACCATATAACCTATGGTCCTATACTATTGATTTCCTCTGGCCCTCTTGCGAGAAAATACAACAGCTTTGCCTTTCTCTCTAGATGAAGACGCTGGCGGGACTGGCAATGGGCTCTGTCGTGCTCTAGAAGAAAAAAATGAAGCACCAGAACCGGAACGGGAACCTGAACCACTAGGAGCTAAAGGAGGCAGACCACGTCCTCTGCCGGTAGTAGTGGTAGGTGGTGTCACCTCCTCCTCCTGCTCCTCCTCCTCCTCCTCCTCCTCCTGCTGCTGCTCCTCCTCCTCCTCCTCCGAGTCCTCCCCCTCCACTACCTCCTGCGCTATCCAATCAGGGGCTGACTCCATGACAGGCCTCTCAGCCTCAACCCTCCATTCAGCAGTGGTGTCAATCGCATCTAAAGAGATGGCCTCCATATCAGGGGTCCTCTCAAGTTGTCTCACCCACAATCTAAGATTGTAGTAGACGTAAACCATGTCATTGAGCCACTGACCCTCTAATCTGTACAAGGGTCATAAATTAATAAATTAAATATTTAAAAAAAATATTTAATGAATTCAAAAAATCAGTTGGAAATTGGAATATGTTAAGTTTTTTAACTGTTGCGCTTTTTGGTGTGTATTTTTTCAAATACACTCCAGTTGCGCTCGCATCCTGAAGCGCTACATGTTTGGCTGAGTATTCTAATGGCAAGTTTTTGGAGTTTTGGTAATCTGCCACCGTAGCTCCTCCACCATCCATCTACAAGTTACAACAAATAAGATAAACTTATAATTTATAAAGTTACAAACATAAGAAAATTTTTAAAATAATGAAAATCTTACCTGGCATTTTAGCAGTCCTATCCTGGACAGCCATGTCGAAGCTCAAGGTGCCACCTGCCATTCTGTATACCTCCATCTCTTTGGATATCTCTGCACGTTCTGATAGACTTGGCACCATCTTCTGAACACAAGTGAAAAAGCCATCCATGACCTCAGCATCAAATAGAAAACCACATGAATAAGCAAATGCGGGGTTCAGGAAGAGCCCTGCAGCATGAATGGGACGATGGAGTGTGTTGTTCCATCGATCATCAATCACTTCCCATAAAATAAGTTGTCTCTGAAACCCCTCATCACCCTTATCATCATAATAGCTGCGAACAGCTTCTTTGGCCCTATCCATGGCCTCATACAAGTAGCCCATTGCGGGCTTCTCTCCATCCACCAATCTAAGAACCTTTACCAAAGGTTCACTAATGTTGCACACCTCTTCCACTCCAGCCCAGAAACTTTCCTGATATGACACCAACCTGCAGATGGCCTGTGCCTCTGATTTGCGGCTGATAGTCAAAGCACGCCACTCATCTGAAACAAACATTCTCTTCAATTCCCACTTAGAATTCAAGAGGGATTGAAGAGAGATGAAAGAAAGGAACGGTAAGAGTGGTGCAGGCCTAATGCTAACTCCTATTGTTGGTGAATGTCCTCACTGGCGAAGCGTATCCATAATATATATAACTGTGATTCTCTTTGAATGATCATGAAAATATTCTTCGCACAACTGCTTTCCGATGTCCTCTAATGATCAAAATCAAGGCACAAAAGATATAACTGCAAAATATGCTCTTGATACCCTCTCCATAAGACTTTTGCCAAACAAACCATAGAATAAGCAGAAGTCATGTTCACATGATTTGACAAATATTTAGCCCTCCCAACCTCCATAATGTCGGAACACATGACTAATAAATTCATGATAAGTAACTTGCTTTGACATGTGGTGTGTACATAAAAAAGAACAACAGATTTATGGCATTATCCCTTTGGGAAGAATAACCACCAAGAAGTTATAGTAGTCCCACTCCTTTGATCACTCTTCATATCTGACATCACAGTGCATCCTGTGACTTCCCATGATGCCCTTAACTCTTCCAATCTCTTGATGCAGTCAACTTTCTCATTTTGCAGAATGCGCCCTCTAAGGTCATTATATGAAGGGGCTTTGTATCCTGGGCCAACAACAGCGATAGCATCAATCGTAGCCTGATAAAATGGATTGTTCCTGGCAACATTGAAAGGAATATCACTCCAAAAAAACAGTTTGCCCAACAACTTATCAGCTTCTTCCTTCTCCTTTTTTTTAATAAGGGAGGAGATAGATGGTTGTGCCCTGTGAGTGGTTCTAGGACCAAAAAATGAGGAGGCAGCTACGAGGCTGCCTGTAGAAGAGGCTGATGCTAAAGAGCCACTACCACTCTCACGGTCAACTCCAAACCCTGATATTTGACTCTTCAGAGCTGCTTTGCTGAGTTTAGTGGTTTCTATTTCTCCCAATGAGTTCATGGCTCTTCTGATTATTTCTGGATTGGTGTTTGTGCAAGGGCCTACTTCATGCCCAGAAATTTGTGCTAGGTGGTATTTCAACCTGTATACCCCCCCGTCATGTGATGACCACATAATTTGCAAGTCAAGTTTGATCGGTCAAACCCCTGATCAGGTTCACCAAATTCCCATAAAGGATCTAATTTCCTTGGCATGTTGGAAACTTTGAACTTTGAATGTTGAAATTTGAACCTAGGGCACAAGAAAAATTGCCAGTTAAAAAATAAAATAAAAAAATTACAATTTTACATGCAACATTTTGATTTTTTCACAAAAAAAAAACCCTCAACTCAATGCAAAAATAATAGGAAAAAATACATGTTGAAACACAAGCAAAAATAATGGGAAGAACCTAAGAGCACAAGAAGAAATATAAAAAACAAAATTTAACAAACAATTTTTTTGCATTTTTGACCAAAATAAACCCTCTCCTCTCAATAAAACAAAAACAAAAAAAAAAACACAACCAAATGCAATCACAAATGATGAAAAATACATGGGTAATAGAAACCCATGGAAGAACAAGAAAAAAACAAAAAAAAAAGGGTCAAATTTGATGCCCATACCTGGAAAAACGTTTTGCCGGAGACACTTGGTCCAAATTCGATTTTTGTTCGCTTGGCTTGCAAGAAATTCTTCACTTTTGTCCAATCTTGGGCTTGTAAATCACCTCCTTCCCTCCTTGGCTCTCATAACCCACGCTGTCAAAGTAAAAATGAAAAAAAAAAAACCAAAAATCGGCATATAACCGCGCTGTTGGAGGCAGCCACGATAAATTCAGTTCAAATTGCGATTATTTCGAAATTATCGCGATAATATCGCGATAACGATAATTTCAAATTATCGTTCAAATTATCGCCAATAATATCTTTTGGTTGAAAAAATCGCGATAATTTCAAATTATCGCGATAAAATCGCGATTTTTTCATCTTTGATTTTTTTACCTCTCTTGTACAAATCACCAAGCCATTTGAATTGAGGTTGTTTGTTTTTGATGATATCATGCATCAAAAGGTTCATTATGTGAACCAAACACCCAGACCAAAAAATGTTGGGGTATTTATCCTCAATAATTGCTCCTGCTGCCTTACAGTTAGCAGCATTATCAGTGATGACCTGTATGACATTGTATGGCCCAGTCTTTTCAATTATATCAAGTAATGGTTCTGCAATGTTAATGCCGGTTTTGAATTTATTTGAATAATCATATGCTGCCAGGAAGATTGCACCACTAACCGACACAGCCAAAACATTTATCAATGGTTTTCCTTTTACATTGGTCCATCTATCAGAGACAATGGACGGCCCATGCTCATTCCACGAACTTGTCATTCTAGCCAAAGAATTGTTTATTTTAGCTCTTTCATGATCAAGACCCACGGTTCTGGCCTTGTCATACCCAGGGCTTTTGTATCCTTTGGGGGCATCATTAATGGCAGAAACCATTTCATGCCGATAAGGTGAGCGAAGAACATTGAATGGCACCCCACATGCATATAGACACCGGTAAAATTTTGAATCCACATCATTCCTACACCCTTCGTTTAGGAAATCGGATATGGTTCTACGCCTTAATCCAGTGCCACTGCTTCCAAAACCACTGGCATGGGTGGAAGTTGAACTTGTTTGTCCATGATGTGTTGGGCCTGAATCAACGAAACCCCTAGATCTTTTAGATGATCTCTGTGGGGCAACCCCCTCTTCCTTCCTATATATCTCTCTCTGTGGTGCTGGCACAAAAGGACAAACTTTGATTCCAATATTTTTAGTCCCATCCCCTGGCATTATCCCACAAAGGTGCCTTCTCGCACGGGTGTATGAACCATGGTATTGTTTATTGCAATGGGGGCAAATAAATTTAGTGGTTCCACCACCTTTCCCTCCTTCCATTTTCTGAACATATTTCCACAAAGGAGTTTGGTCTCGTTTAATTGGGGAATCTATGTTCTCAGGTTCTCCACTCCCCACTTCCTCCGCAGCATAATCCTTCTCCTCTTCAAGATTTTCTTCAGATCCACCATAACCCTCCTCCTCTTTAAGATTTTCTTCAGATCCACCATAACCCTCATCTTCATCCTCCTCTTCTCTGATTTGCCTCTTTCTTCTAGCACTCTCCAACACCATTATCACAAAGAAATGAACCAACATGAGGAAAATCCCTAGCCATATAGCCATAATGGAAACAAGTTTCAAGTTTCTAGCCTGCAAAACAAATGGAAAAATGCCAAATGGGAATAGGAAATGCAACATAGGAAAAAGACAATTCATTTTTTAAGTTTTAAATCCAATAAAATGCAACATTCAAGAAAAATTCAAGTTTTCATTTTTAAACAATTTAACAATCTACAAATTCATTCTAGAAAATACTAAATTGGATTAGAAGGCCTACCTCTTTCTTGCAATCCTCCTGTTGCCTTGCTCCTTGCTCTACTTCAACTCTTGCTCTCGCTCTCCTTCAACTCTTGCTCTCTCAACTCTTGCTCTCACTCTCACTCTCGCTCTCTCAACAGTTAACAAACAATAAAAACTAAAATGAAACCCCCCCTTTTAAAGAATTCGATTTTTCACATAAAAAAAATTGTGCGCGGCGGGAAGCGCTCCTTTTTTTCTTTTCTTTTTTCTTTTTTCTTTTTTTCTTTTTTCTTTTTTTTTTCCGAACGCTCCCCGATCGCTTCCGGCGTTTAAAAAACGCTCCCGAAGCGTTTTTTAAACGTCAAAAGCGCTCAGGGAGCATTCGCTCCGAAGCGCTTCCTGAAACGCCCCCGAAAAGGCAAGGAGCGTTTTAACAGGTTCGGAAACGTTCTCCCGAAAATGCTCCCCTCAGGAAGGGTTTTCGGGAGCGCATTTCCAAGCGTTTCCAAAACGCTCCCGCACGGAGCACGTTTCGGAAACGGGAACGAAGGGGGTTTGAAGCTTCTCCGCAACCTAGTTCCGTACTCTCTATCTAGGATGGCACGGTCCAACCACTTGATCTAGGATCAAGTCTAGTGAGGTCTCGAACCTCCGCCTGACTTCTGGTCAGATGAACCAACTTCAGGTTGGTTGGAGACTCTTTGTGAGTCCGATAGAGGTTTTGACCTCTGGGCTGAATCTGTCAGCCGAGAATGATGTCTTTGTCACTGACCCACTTCTGTTCTGAAATAAAGAGGCCAACAAAGCAAGTTACAGTGGGATGATGCACGATGTTTGATTGCACTGGTGGATGGAGTTCTCCCTAGTTGAGAGGGAGTGTTAAATTTGGACAACTAGGTCCAAACTCCATCTTGTGATGCTCAGATGAAGATTCCAATATTTGTATTGGATTCCTCTTTCAGAGAGGTGTAAAATCGATCTAAAATTGATTTTAATTTGATGAGCAGAACATTTATTTTGAATTTATTATTTATAATAAATTTAAGTGCAGGTCGGCCTTAAGGTTTTTACCCCCAGCAGATGTGTCACACACCTATCATGCTTGGTATTTATAGGGTCAACGTTGGAGCATTTTCCACTCATCTCAACACACATCTCCTCCTCTTATACGAGCATCTAAGGAGCAAGAACGACGAAGTTTACCGCAGCAATAAGGACGAAGTTTATCGCAGCAAGAAGGATGAAATTTACTGTAGCCAGAAATCTGCGGTTAGGGTTTCTGGGGAAGTTTGACCGGCATTGACTTTGGTCAACGCATGGTCCGACTGGGCTAAATTTTGGAGGAGACTTCGATCTAAGGAGGACATAATCTTTGGCACAGAAATCGAGGTCAAAGGTTGACCAAAAGTTGAGCTACATTGACTTTTAATGCTGCTGCCCTGTGTTGACTTTTCTGCGACAGCGTTGACTTTTCTAAGGTTGACTTCTGAGTTGACTGTGTGACTATTTTGAGGACTGTTGTGACACATGCTAGGTTGGCTGACCGTGAAGTCTCTGTTGGTTGAAGCATCCTATTGACCGTCATAACGCACCATCACCTTTATCTATTTCTGACTTGTCTTGTAAAGGGTCACTGGTATGTTCTATCTGCATTTTACTTGTAAATTCATGTGATTGTTGTTGATAAAAGTAAAGTTGCATCAAGCATAGAACATCTACAAAATCTTAAATAACTTGTGTGACATGGCTCTTCTCACCCAGTTAGCTTAGTAAATTCGAATTAGAAGAGTTGGAGTTCAGTGAAGCATGTGTGATTGCTAATTTTTAGTGATCCAGTTGAGTTTAGTCAAACTAGTTCTAGCTATTGGAGGAACTAGTGGAAGGTCAATTGTGTAGTGGGACAGCAGTCTAACTCAATGATCATCCTGTTAACTAATCAATCAACCCACAATAGCTAGTGCATGCGGAGAATTTGAGGTCCCCAGTTGTGGTGATGATTCCAAGGTAGTGTAACATTAGTTGTAGACTACTCTTGAGTGTACAAGTGTTGCATGCAATCAAATGATCAACCTTGGGAATTGCACAATCATTTTGGAGGAATTTCCTAAATAATAGGGGCCTAATTTCTCAAGAATTGCGCAAGGAAATTGGGGCTAAAGTAGAGGCAAAATTTGACTAAGTTTGGGTTAGAGCTTTTCAGTGAGCAGAGAGATAGCTAATTCACTTGCAGGGTGAGCTCAGATTGAGCTAGCAATTGTAATACATCTCTATTCATTGGATTAACGCAAGCAGGCATAAGGGGTTTTAAGCAGTTGCTTTCCCCTAGGAAAATATTGTGTGCATGTGTGTTATTTTGCATGTTTGTGATTGATGTTCTAAATTGCGAATTGAATTTCGCAGGAGTAGAATAGAATTGTGTCTTGTGATTTTGATTAAAATTTCATGAGCAGTTGCAATTCTACACCATAATTCTACACCCAAATCCCTAAACATGTGGTGGATGAAGATGTTGACATGGTCATCCCTGACCCATGTCGCTCTAGAAGCATAGATTCTATATACACCAAGATAGTTGATCTACATTGGCATGTCAAAGAAATGGTAGCTTCCAATATCAAAGAGCAAGAAGCCAAAGCAGTTCTGGAAAAGCTTAAAAGGTTTGGAATTTCATCAATGCAGATCTTAGCTCCAATGAGGACACAATAGTGGAAGAAGTTGCTGCAAAGGATCACCTGGTTGCCATAGATGATGGAATGGAGGTCATAACCCCTACAAATCCCATCTACCTGGACAATGAAGCACAATAATGATCTTTAAGACTACTTTGTGTCCTTATGTTTACAATAATTGTGTTGTTTTAGTTCTCTATTTATGGGCTTCCAAGCTCGCTAGTATATGGACTCCTTTTACTATTATCTTTTGGGTTGTAAAGACAATTTTTAAGGCTTCAGTGACCTCTAGGCTTAATTTGTTGGAAAATGTAACTAGTTTCGATCTTCATAACTTTCATTTGACTCGTGTCATGATGTAAATTTTATGTGTTTATCAAAAGGAGAAAGAAAATGATGTAAAGAATAAAAGAAAAATATTTTGGAGCATGGGTTTTGTTGTCGCACAGATTGTCTAGGCACCGCGACAGCGGCTCAGATCGGGGGTTGTCACCCCGATCCCCAATCTCTCTATCTAAGTTGTCTCCTTGCAAGCTAAGAGAGGTAGACCCTAACGAAAATGAGGAAGGAAAACTAGTTGGAGATCAACCAATTCAAGAGACACAGCTAGACAACCAAATAATTGTTAAGATTTACGAAATTTTACAGATCCAATTAGATTTGAAGCTTTAAAACAAGTGCCTTGTGGAGTCAAAATATCCTGTTATAAATTAAAGTCAAGTATCTGATATGTAACTGCTGCTATGAAAAATCAATCAACCATAATGATATTCAATAAAACACTTTCACAATTACGCATTAACAATGTTCGATGAAGTTACACAATATATCATCACTTGAAATATTTCCAAAGTTAGACTAAGCAATTGATCGCCAATTTCAAGTCACTTAAAACCACAATTATAGATAATTTAACGATCATTGAACACAGCTATGCATAAAAAATACTTTGAACCCTCGATTTAAATTCGAAACAAAAAATATTATCATGAGGTGACCATCGAATTTTAATGCCAGATATTTCCAATAATTCCAATCAGAAATTAAAATTTTCCTTTAGTCAAACTTTTGGATAAAAATTTAAAAGCTCACCTTTGACTATGGAATAAATTTTTGAAAATTTTCTAAAGTTGAAAATTTAGAAATTTTTAGATCCTTTTTTAAATTTTTATTCCTAAAATTAATCTAAAATCTAAAAAACCAAAACTAAAGCCAAGAAGGTAAAAAAATTTGTTTTTGGTTTCTTTTTTATTTTTTATTTTTTATTTTTATTTCTAAAATCTAAAAAAATTTAAACTAAAAAAAATGAAACTAAAACTAAAAGATCTAAAATCAAAACTAAAAAAAACTAGAGCAAATTTAAATAAAATCTAAAAATCTAAAAGCTAATAAAACTAAAAAATAAAAACTAAAATTCAAATAAAATGAACCGAACTAAACTAACCCTAAAAATGAACGAAAAGCTAAAATTTAAAGACTAAAACTAAAGGTTTAAACGAAAATCTAAAAATTTAATTAAAACTATAGCTAACAACAACAAAAAATAAAAAAATAAAAAATTATAAAGTCTAACAGATAATTAAAACCAAGCTAAAACATGAAACGCATAGACGTGAGCTGGTTTTTTTATGTGTGCAGGTCGATGGCAAGGAGGGAGACGGTTGCAGGTTTGAAGGCTAAGAATGATGAGCTACGGAGAGGGCAAGAGCAGTAATTGCAGCGGACAGAGCAGCTATGGAAGGGTGACCGACAGCAGTGAGAAAGGAGAAGGAAAGGGGCCGCAGAAAATGAAGGCTGGACGGCATGAGGAAAAAAATTCCGTACGGAGCCGTACGGACAACAAAGGAGATTGCAATGAGGCTGCGTCAAAGGAAAATCCGTACGGATAAGCAAAGAGAAAGGATCGTGAATGATTACTTCAGCCCAACCAGTGTATATTAAAAATATTTCCTTCACCCAGCAAATTAAAATTTGCAAATATAACTCAAATTTTCTTAAAAATACTAATTTAGATGCAACTGAGATTTATTATTTGCAGCGAAATAACACTCAGATCTGCCAGCAAAAACGATCTTGAGGCCAGATCTTACCCTCTGGGGGTTAGATCTGCCTTAGATCTAAAAAAAAAAATCTGAGAATCCCCCTGCAACCCTGCAAAAAACCAGAACAGACCCAAAACTATGCACAAAAAATAAATAAACCCTTACACCCTAGAGAATATTTGCAAATTTACAATGCTAATTTACAGATTAAAGGTCCTCATGGCCAGATTTAAAACCATTTCAGCACAATTCAGAGAATAAAAATTTAAGAGAAGCACAAGCCCCAGAAGACCCTGTAAAAACACAATTTCGTAAGATAGCTTTGGGAATTAGGAAACAATGAGCTTTTTTAGATTTATGAAATCTGAGAGTCGCCTGGTCTAACTGAAGACTTCCCCAAAGACTCAAACCTTAAAAAAAATGATCTCTGCACACTTAGATCTGAATTTTAGATTGATAGAGATTTTAAAAAATCAACACAAGCCCTTTCAGAAAAACAGATAAATAATCTTTCCGTTAAATCAAAATGCAATTTTAGTAACCCAGAAAACTGCACAAGATACCTGTATGTAGATTAATCTATAAAGGCCATCAACCATCAAAAGCCAATAGAAGTAACAGTGTTTAAAGACAACATCACCACATAGATCTGGAAAGGAACACCAAAGTTTGTAACCTCAAAGTCTTTATGTTTTATTCATCAAAAAAAAATCACAAGAGTTTCCAAGAACAAGTGTACGATTCAAAGATCGGATGCAAATGTCATACCAAGACCTCTAATTTATAAGATAAAATCTCCAACGGCTAGTTCGGTTGGTTCATGTCAAAATAATTTCGACCGTTGAAAAGATTTGATCATCTTTTAATCTGGACCGTCGACATTATAATTTTGAAGAAATTCGAATTTATCATTTAATTTATTTTTAATTAACTCAAAAATAATATTTTTGAGTTAATTACCTCAAAATTTTGACTATGACTTAACCACATAAGCCCAAGGGTCCAAAATTTCTTGAAATTCTCAATATTCCCTTGGCCTGGGACCTTTAAAAAATCATTTTTTAAGGACCAACGAATTTTTCTTTTGAAGAATTTTAACTCACCTAGAACTTAAAATTAATTAAATTTCTGGCTTAAGATTTTTAATTAATTTGGCCAGAAAATTTAATTAATTGACTGAGAAGGGATTTAATTATTTTTTCCAACCCTCTTTACATAAGATAAACACATTTAAACACATGAAGGGGGAAAAACCCATTCGTATAAACCCTCAAATAGCTACCCAATTCTGCGATTCAAAACATGATCTAGTAGACCAAACAACTTGTAATAAAATAATCTAGCCAATTAGCTAAGATTATTCCCAAACTACTTTTACAAAGACTTGATAGAAAACACTAGAACTCACTTAGCATCTTGATGACAAAATCCACCCTAGCTTTGGGGTGACGCTGGAGGGGAAAACTCTGCCGATCACTTGTGTCGAAAAACACAAGTAAATCAGTGAGACAAAAAACCTCATAGGATAGAAATCGTCACCAACATACTAGGCTTACCTAGGTTGTTACATACATGATAGTCTTACTTAAATCATTTACATCATAAACATGCAGAATGGGTTTACATTGTTTATAAAACCGTCGACTGATGATGGAATCTGAATGGCGCGAACACGTCGAACATGATGAATCCCATTTGAAAAAATGGGGGTGTACTGCTATGGGGTTGTTGATAAAGTGTGGTCAACAAGTTTCATGCTTAAATTATTTCTCATTAGATCTCCTAGGGTTTACATTGTTGAAAAGTGTAACTAGGTTCGGTCTTCATAATGACATGTAGTTATGATTTTATGTAAAGAAGAGACAAAGGAAAAAGAAAATGTATTTATTGTATTACTTGCTTCATGGGTTACTTCCATATGGCTTTACAAGATAAAGCATGCTGCAGATGGCAGCATTGAGAAATTCAAAGCAAGGTTTGTGGCTAGAGGGTTCTCCCAGGTAGAGGGAGTTGATTATGAGGAGACCTTCGCTCTCGTGGCTTGATATATTTTGATTCGCTCCATCATATCGATAGCAGCAGAGATGGGTTGGAAGATTCACCAGATGGGTGTGAAGACCGCATTTCTCAATGGATTCATATAGGAGGATGTGTACATTGAGCAGCCACAGGGCTTTGAGGTGCATGGGAAGGAGTCCCATGTGTGCAGACTGAAGAAGGCCCTTTATGGCCTGAAGCAAACTCCTAGAGCTTGGTACTCCAGGATAGATACATACTTGCAAGAGATGGGTTTCACAAAGAGTGATGCAAATACGAACCTTTACTTTATTGTGATAGGTGAGGAGCCTCTCATTCTGGTGTTGTATGTGGATGACTTGGTCATTACGGGTGCAGAGAGACTCATAGAGCACTGCAAGAGAGATCTTGCGTCGGAGTTTGAGATGAAGAACATTGGCTTGATGCATTACTTTTTGGGTTTGGAGGTGTGGCAGGAGGAGGGGCATTTCTTGTTGGGGCAGGGGAAGTATATTGTGGATATCCTTGGCAGATTCCACATGGAGGATTGTAGACCCATGTCGACACCGATGATCACCAACTGGAAGAAGCTTCACGCTTCAGATTCCAAGTTGGTGGACCCTACATTATATAGACGGTTGATTGGTTCCTTAATGTATTTGGTCAAACACTAGACCAGATATATGTTTTGTAGTCAACACGATGAGCCAGTTCATGTGTCAACCCAGGAGGGTTCACTGGGTTGCTGCAAAACACATTTTGCGGTACTTGTAGGGGACAGTGGATTATCGTCTGGATTATAGGCAGGGGGATGGAGTGAGATTGGCAGGTTACACTGATTCTGATTGGCAGGTTGTGCTTCTGATAGGAAGAGCACTTCAGGGTGTTGTTTTGGGTTGGGTTCGGCAATGGTGTCGTGGTTCAGCCGACAGCAACAGTCATTAGCATTGAGTTCAGCGGAAGCAAAGTAGATGGCAGCCAGTCTAGCTAGTTGTGAGGCCATATGACTTCACAAGATGTTGTTTGGCTTATTTGGTCAACCGTTGAGACTTTCAGTGATATATTGTGATAGTCAGAGTTGCATTAAACTCACAGAGAATCCAGTATTTCATGACAGGTCAAAGCATATCAGCATCAGATATCACTTCATCAGAGACTATGTTCAGAAGGGAGCTGTGAAGCTTGAGTATATTCTCACTGATGAGCAGGTTGCAGATATTCTTACCAAAGCCTTACCATGGGGCAAGCATGTCTACTTTAGAGACAAGATGGGTGTGGTGAGAAACACTTTCCTCGGTAAGAGGGAGTGTTGAAATTTGGTTACCGGAGGACAGGTGATTCCCTAAGGCTTTGATCTTTGACATAGGGAAAAGTGTCCAAAAGAATTTAATTTTTCTCCTAAAGTGACTTTATAAAGTTATAAAGTCAAATCTAATATAAAAGTGACTTTAAGTGATAAAGTTACTAAGTCTAATTTTAAAGTGACTTTAACAAAGTCAATGTGAAATTAGAAAGGGAAAAGTGACTTTGGAAATAAATGACTAAGTGGGTCTTTATTAAAATGGGGTGAATTAAAAAATAAAAAGTGAAATTTAAATGACCATTTAATCTCAGCCCTAGATGTAAAGCTATTTCAGCCATTAGATTTAGGGATTCCCCAAAAGTCACTTAGGGTTAGGTTAAAGGAGGAAAAGGAAGGAAAAGTTCATTCATTCTTTCATGAGCAGATTGAGAGAAGGAGGAGAACAGAGCTGGAGACATTTTCTGGTTTTGAGAAAGAGAAGGAGAGAAGCATTTCTGCAAATCCGTACAACAAGGAGAGGCTACACGCATTTCAAGGTAGTAGTCCGTACAGCAATAAATCAGCACAATTTTCGAGACAGATTTATGTACAGTAGTAGTTGACACGTTTTTTGAGGTTCGTACAGCAACAAGGAGGCATAGATTTCGAGAATAAGCAGCAGCAGTGTGCAGCACGCATTACGAGGCTGAGTTGGCATGGTTTTCGAGGCTGAAAAAAGTTACTGTAATTTTCGTACAGTCCGTACAGCAGTACGAAATTTCTGGCACGATTTTTGAGGAGGACGTACAGCATTAAATGTTGTTATCTCTTGTTGTAAAATCTCTGTTATTATTGTTTTGTTGATTTGGCTCATTTTCCGAGGCGGAGGCAAGCACGGAAAACGAGATAAGTCTGTACATTGTTTGTTGGAATTTTTCCTGTATATTTCATTTCTCTGTAAAAGCATTTTCGAGAAATAAAGAGAAGCTTTCAAATTGGTTTTCCCCAAGAGTTGTAGGGGGTTTTTCCAAGGTCAAGTTGACCAAAAATCAGCGTGTCAAAGTTCTGTGTGGCTGATTTAATTTTCTAAGTTTTTATTTCTGCATTTCAGCACTGTGAAATTTCAAGAATTTGTGTTTTCAGAAAATATTTATTTTTCCAGCTTGTCGAATGTATGGCTATGGGAATGGGCATTTAACTTTATGGGAGAAATAAGGAGAAACTGAGAACCAGGGTTGGGTTATCAAATTTCTACAAGGTCAAGGTCATGGTCTTGGTATTCATCAATTGGAATCTCTATAAGAAGAATTTCATGTGGGTTTCCCTCTCGAAGAGTAAGAGGTTTTGGCTCTGGCTTGCAAGCCTAACTATTGTGTCTCTTGTGTATTTGATAATTGACTTTATGAAGAACATAATAATCTAACGAAGATAAGATCTAAGGGAAAGAAGCATGAAGTAAATCACAAGTAATTATCAAGAAAAGAAATTTTAAATAAAAGCCCTAATTTCTCAACATGGTTTCAGAGATAAGGTTATGTCAAGGAAGGGCATACAATCTAAGAGACACTCAAACAACACACTCAAATCTCGGTGGAATCTCAAGATCACAATGCAGATTGAAGCATAGAACTTGGGGAAAGTTTTTGATGACACCAAAGTGGTATCTCCTCACTGTTTCGGCACTATATCACAGCAAAGTTTTCTCGGTGTAGTTTGGTTGTTTTACAGCATAGATTACAGTGACATAATGGCTCAATGAAGTGATGACATATTTAGTAATATGATAATCTTTGTGTTCAAAGATTGCAGTGGTACAGCAGCTCCAACGCTATCACAATCATATGACTGCTAGGTGCAGTAATGATGACTCGGTATCATAAGATCAAGGTGGATCTACAGTGAAGAAGGTCATCAATGAAGCAAGACAGCTTGAAATACTTTTGAAAATTTCATCATCTTGGAGAAGGCAGTGATGAATTCGGTCTTCTAGCACAGTCACAACTACAGTTCGGATATCTTCAAAAGAATGTATCAGTACTGTTCAGATTTGGTGCCATTCTTTGCTATAAATCTCAGTGCTACACAGTAAAGAAAAACTTAGAAATACTACCTTGGTTATCACAGCAAGGAAAGATCGTGTTCTTATGTGACATGACAGCAAAATGTTGGATCCTCCAGTCATCTCATCAAGCCAAAAGGATCTACAGTACAAGTAGCAGAATACATTGACAGCCAAGGGAAGCATTTCAGATTTACACTTATTCACCTCCAAGCAAGTCTAAGTATCATTATTGCAGCAAGGATCTAATCCTTATCCCTGAAGAAGATCATCCAAGGAAGCATCAATACATCTTCTTCAACCACCATCAAAGTGATCAAGGTGAAGATTTCATCTTCATTGGTCAAGTAAGTATTTTTCATTCTATAATTAAATTTGATAAAGATGACTTCGTATTTGCAAGAAGATCTATAAGCAGGTTGGGTCCTGGAAGTTTCTTGCATGTAAAAAGGAGGATAGACATGATCCTCTAAGGAAGAGAAGTCATTGATCATATCTATGGAAAAGTCTCCGAAGGTCAAGCATTATCGGAATACATGTAAAGGGATCATAGGGCTCAAAGGATTCTTATGAAATCAGTCAAAGGTCCTCTCATCCCAATGTAGCAAAAGTGGAGACATCAAAAAAATATATGATAAGCTAGAAGATATAGAATCTCAAATTATGAGATTGGAGAGAAATGATAGAAGGATAATCATCAATGTACTGATGTGCAAGGTAACAAATGTCCAATGGGAGAAAAAAGTTACCTTATCTAACAACTTGTAGCCTCTATGCTAAATAGAAGAAGACAAGTTAAGGGTAAGAATGTTGAAAGTTAAAGGGCTCAGACATTACAAGAAGAAAGCTCATATCACTAGAAACGATGGAGGAAGCTAAAGAAAGGAAGTTCAAGGAAAGAGGAAGTAAAAGATCTTTACCATGGTTAAGATAGTCATATCCTAAATCCTGTATAGGATATGACTAAAATAAATAGATGCGGTATGACATCATGAAAGCATTAAGAAGCAAGAGCTTGTGACATCACCATGGGGAATCATGGAGGACAAGAAGAACAAAGTTCATGGCAATCAAATATGAAAGATATAGCTCTTGGGAACCTCATCAGAGAAGTCATCCAAGACAAGGCTCATCATACATCAAAAGGAAACATTTTCCAAGATAAGGATATTCAAGATCCTCAATATTCTCTGATGGAATCCTCATCGAAGGATTCACCGATCTAGAGAGGAAGCAAGTGTTTCATCAAGAACTCCAACTTGTGGAGTTCATGGAATGATGGTATGATGACATAAGAGATGAAGCAGATCAAGGGATTGAAGACAGTTCAATCAAGGAAGTTGCTGAAAGAATACTAGACCTGAAGGTAAATGAGGTATGTATGCTTGTATTTAATATTATAATGTCATGTCATATGGTTGCAGGTAACATTGATCACTACTTATATCTTGAGAAGCATGATCAATCATCAAAGGAAAGGGATCTCCTCCTCTATGCATGGTTCGCACTAGATGAAATCAACATAATATATTCTCATATGAAGTATGAGATTATTAACAACTACCAAGGAACTCTAATTGGAAGCTCCTAGGAATAAAATTGTGTGGTGAAAGAAAGGAAGAGATCATAAGAAGTGCAACCATGGTAAAAGGAAGTCAACATCCAAGAAAACCAAGAAGACTTGACTGGGAAATCTTCTGGAAAGATATGTAGACTTTGATAGAAGTCTGGAAAGGATGGAGACCCTTGACAATACATATCTTTAGGAGATGTGTCAATCTATATGAATGATGTTGATGCCTACAGGAAGATGTCATGGTGAAAGATCATCACTAAGGTAATATTTGATTTAAGTAATCATATTTATGATTGAATAATATTTGGATGAGCTTATGCAGGGCTGCCAAAGGGAAATATGTCTTCCACAGTTGATGACCATATGGTAGGATGAAAGATCCTTGGAAGAAATATGGTTCGAAGGAAAGCAGCGTGATATGAAGCTAGACCAGATGAGAAGACTCGTCAAAGAAAGTGATGGATAATCTATGCCCTATGAAGAGATCCCAAAGATGAAGGCTCCTCAACGAAGAAGAAATTCATGACATCGAAGGAAGGAGTTCTTCAGAGCAACTGATGTCCCATTATTTTCCTGATGAGTTGTTGCAGGTCCCTGATTAAGAAGGAGCCTGGAAATAAGTTTCTTCCAAGTCCTAAGTCGAGAGGGAGCTTAGATGCATTCCTTGTATAGGAATGAGTACATTGGTATATGTCCTCCCTAAATTAAAAGGAAGTGACATATATGGTCCTCTAATTCATGTGTCATGCACTAGACCAAGACTAATAGTCGTAAGTCTTAGTGAAGCCCATGAGGAGAGAATGGGATAGACACATCATTCTGGTCTTCACCTGGGAAGACAAAATGGAGGATTGGGTAATCATTTGGCATTAGATACACTTTGAGGACGTATTAGGGCATCCAAGATAAGAGTAGTCCTAGAAGGACCGATATTCTTTGAGGACTGGGAATCCAAGATAAGAATAGTCTTGGACATACCTTGAGAGAACTCGGGTGGGGTATGATCCAAGAGAGACAATGATTAAGGTGTCTATTAATCATTGATCTCGCCAGCATTGGAGCTCAAGACCTTGTGGAGAGATGGAGTTGTTAGTCAAGGCCTTGCACTATGACAATGTTGGCTGATATGATACTATACAGATGGGTTACCAATCTGATTCTTCTTATGAGAAATTCTTTAGATTGAGAATGGCATAGTACCATTATGAATACCTCCCTAATTAAGAGGGAGTGTTGAAAAGTGTAACTAGGTTCGGTCTTCATAATGACATGTAATTATGATTTTATGTAAAGAAGAGACAAAGGAAAAATACAATGTATTTATTTTATTACTTGCTTCATGGGTTTCATGAGCAAGGATTTTATTTATAGGTTAAAAGACTTCCTCTTGATGTCATTGGGATTTTGTCATCTTGTCATAAAGATAATTGGAGTCATGTAAATGAAGTCATTTTACACTTAGAAGTGTCTAGATTGCCCTCCAAAAGACAAGCACAGTCGTCTTCTTCACGCCTGCCTCAATATATATGCTCAAATATCATGTCAGCTTACATATGGAGTCGCGCCCCTTCATGATGGCCATGTCGGCTCAAATATAGGGACGAACAACTATATAAAGGAGCATATACCCTAAAAGTTCAGACATATCAACTCGTTGAGTTCTAAATTTTTCGAATGGGTATTACAAAGCTGCAGTTTGGATGTGCCTCTGCGATTTCGGTGATGAGAGCAGTTCAACAGAGATGAAGGTGTGGATTAATCTTGGCACAGTTTGGTGTAATATCTAAAGTTTCGAATGGGTAATGACAGAGAGAAAGATGTGGATCATCCACATAACCTTCTCGACATTCCTGCAGTTTGGATGGTATACTACATGATCTCCTCAGCATATGTATTTTTCTTTTATACAAACATAAAAGAAAAGGTGTTGTGATGATAAGGTGATGCTCGATCAAGTGTTGTCACAATGAACTCGGTGTTTCTAAGTGCAGCATTCAGAAACACAGTCATGTTGTGATGATAAGTTAGATGCTACATGGTGCAGCTTGGTGCTAGTGAAGGTATGATGTGCATTTGGTAAGGCCACAGTTTGTAGATATACCACAGTCTTTAGATGATGCTACAGTGAGCATGCTTTGGTGCCATGCAAGAGAAGATCGAAGAATCAAGGAAGAAGGATGACTGTGTCTTGGTCTGGGGATGGCAAAATAGGTCAAGGGTCATGGTCTTGGTATTCGTCAATTGGAATCTCTATAAGAAGAATTTGATGTGGGTTTTCCTCTCAAAGAGTGAGAGGTTTTGGCTCTGGCTTGCAAGCCTAACTATTATGTCTCTTGTGTATTTGATAATTGACTTAATGAAGAACATAATAATCTAATGAAGATAAGATCTAAGAGAAAGAAGCATGAAGTAAATCACAAGTAATTATCAAGAAGAGAAATTTTAAATAAAAGCCTAATTTCTCAACATACATGACTCAAAGAATCATTATCACATTGTAAGATAACCATTCGGGCACTTGTATCAAGAAAAGAAAAATGTTTTTGTATAGAAGACTCCCAAGAATCAAGTCGGCCTTGTGAGGTTTGTCCAAGCCCTAGGAAAGGCTATATAAAGATGGAGGTTCGAGCCATTGGAAGACACATCAAACATTCACATCTTGAATTCGATTTGCAATTGGTAGAAGGCATGTGAAAGTCCAAGAAAGCTAGAGGAGCCTAGTCAAGAAGAAAGAAGCCCTAGAAAATGTTCGTATGTCTGAAATTCTGATTGGACAGTTCACACATGCAAGGGGTCTAGGGTTTCTAGGCATGCTTCAGATCTGAAGTTGTAGGAATATGTTTTGGGTGGCTGGCTTGGTTCTTGGTGGCAGTCATGGTCTAGGGTTTTGGTCTTGGAAGTCTGCTTTGAAGTTGATTCTATAAGAAGAGAAATTATTTCAGGGCTTTCCCCTTGGAGGGTTTTGCCCTGGCTTGGAGCCTATATCTTGTGTTCATTTTTGTCTGGTTGTGATCTTCATTGTTTTGACATTTATTTGATGATAAAAACATAACCATAATAAAGAACAAGAAGAACATAATATCACAAATAACTTTGATGAATGGGAAAAGATGAATTAAATGCTGCCTAATCGATTTTCCAACACAATTTTGGTTCAGAACTAATTTTATTTTTCTCCAATGTTAGCACTAATTAAAGTTGATAATGCCCTTGATTTTTGGCTTGTTTACAGAATGATAGGCTTGGCTCTGAGGTACCTCACGCTCTTCTGATTTGTACTACTTTCTTATATGTTCCTAACTTATGAAAACAAAAAATAAAAAGAACTTGCTTATGAGGAAAACAAATATCAACCTAATAATACAATCCCCTTCTAAAAGCATGATATATTAATTGCATTCTCAAGGTGCGGTCAAAACATTTAAAATTCTTGATCCAGCTACTTACATCCCCTTCATCAAGCTGAACATATCCTCTCAGACGTTTCCCTGAAGAAACCACCTTTCTGTCTAAACTCGGGCAACCATACCCAACAAGGATCTGTATATCCTTCCGGGACAAGGACCTGCCCAAATAAAAGCCAATTCAATAAGCAAATATTGCAGATATTGTTATAAGAGTTGCAAGGTCTAAACAGTTCAAACAACAGGAAAGGAAAATTGACGTGAAATCAGAACTCTAAATTAAAAGCTTTCCTGCTGAATAAGGGCATTATTGGATGGACCCTAGACCTCGAGTCAATTATGGTAAATATTTGTATGCAAATCCTTGGATGATGAATAATGTACATAATTGCTTTGAGAAATTCATAATAAATGGATGGCTGGTCAGAAAGATACCTTAGAATGTCGAAGCGATCTTTGGCGAAATTGATGCAGGCCTTACGAACAGTGCTCAAATCCTTGAAAATATCAACCCCTTCATCCTTGTAACCGCATTCCCCGCCTGACAGCTTCTCAATCACATCGTCCTCGTTCGATCTTCTCAAGTCAAAGTAATTGTGCTCCACCAAGCGTTCCATGAGCTCAATCCACTCGGGCCACGGATGAGCAATTTCAGCTCCTTGAGAGGCAGAAGAAGGCAAAATGATTTCCCGGGGTACAAACCGTTGACCTGCTACTTCTGCTTCTTGTTTCTCTTCTGTTTTTTCAACCTTCGAAACCACGGAGCACTCCTGAACAATAGAAGTTGCAGAAAGAGCCGAATTTCTGTCCCTCCACGCCCTGAGCTTCTGGAGGGCGACACCCTTCTCTGCTTTCTGCTTCTGAACGCTCTCGAGCTCTTGCACGACAAAACTCATCCGAGCCCCCAGGCTTTCAGTGGGGTTTCGGTCGCCATCAGGCTGAGGCTGAGAATTCGTAATGGTTCGGAAAACTCCATTAAAGCCTTTGGATTGAAGGGATGTGACGAAATGGGTTTTCCTACTGTTTCTTGCGCCGGAAGATGCGATCGCGGAAGCGAATTTGGTAAAACCCATATCTGTTCTACAAAGCTAAAATAGATGTCTCAAGCTATTGAGACAATCATTCACTTGCACATGTGGACTGTTGTTTGCTGTCCTATCCAACGTTTTGAGCACAAGGCGTCTTTCCGTCTGTAGAAAGAGCACTTTTAAATTATTTAGGCGCCCTCCACAACTACAGAACCTTTCGGTCAATCTGCTAAAATTTTGTGCGGGTAATCCGGTATGGAGAACCTGACCTGCCCTATATTCATTCCCCCAAGGCTACCCACCTTCCCATGCCCAAGACCTTACCTGGACCCTAATTTCTTCCCCTAGAAGCCTAAGCAGACCAAGAGAGGCTAGACAGTCAGTGTACATACAGAAGTGTAAGTTCACTTCAGTAAATTATTAAATGCTCAGTTGGTAAACCTACCAATCATCTTCTCAAATGTTGGACTTCTCCCAGTTAGCGGGCTTCACTCTCCATTTCAAAAAACACGGTAGATCCAATAGATGCATGATTCCCTTGTTCCTTCTATTGATTTTGAGTTTTTCTTGGTTTTCTGAGTTCTGTTATCTGTATGAAGTTTGACACTAATGTTCCTGTTGTTTGCTGCCTGTTTTTGCACATGGTATTAGAGCTTCAGGGCATGCGCTTCCTCCATCTTCCTTGGCTTTCGTGTTGATGTCTGGGCGCCGCTCGGCCGCCGCAGCACCATCTTTCGGTTGCCCCTGTTCATAGCTCGATCAGATTGCTCGGCATTGTTTGCAGGTGCTGCCTGTGGTCATAATCGCTGCAGATTCGTGTGTTGATTTTCTTTTCAAGAGGGTCGGCTCTCCATTTCATGATAGGCCTTATACGCCCTCTCTTGCATAATCGAACCGCTCAGCGCCTGTGCCCCATAAAATCGCTTAGCGGCAGCGCTTGTGCGTTTGCCCTTTCGAAATAAATATTTTATACGCCGATTTTCCTTGCTAAATCACCTTTCTAAACTCGGGTGCTTTTGTTTGGTTTTTACAGGTGTTTCGTTAGGAGTTGTATTTTTAGGCAACAAAATAGTTTGGACGGTAGGTTTTTGTCGGAATCTGGTTCATAAAATTCAAAAAATGAGGTAGTTGCAGTGTTTGGAATCTATTTTTGAAAGTGGAAATGGATTCAGCACTACCAGAAACCTTTAAGACATTCAAAATACTGAAATTTAACAACTGTAAACAAGATTTTGATAAAATCTTTGCCGGATTTTTTCAAAATCTCTACCAAATTCTGGGCCATTCTATTACTTTTTTAGACTATGGCGTTTCCTTATCCATAGAGAGGAGGAAGTATATTTTGGGTAAGTTTTACTAATATATTTATGTTAGTATTTAAATTTAAAGGGTGTAAAGATATGTGGATAGAAGTGTAGATGAATGTAAAGTGACGCACATAGAGCACAAAACAAGGGATGTGGATTTGTAAGGCATGAGGAATCGAAACAAGGGATAAGACATGAGAAATCGAAACAAGGGATATGGATTTGTAAGACATGAGGAATCAGTTGGCTAAAGTATTAGTAAAGTAGAGTTTTCCAAGTAAGTAAATGTGCATTATAGAATCTACAATATATCATATTTCTATCACATGACTTATAACTAAACTAGAAGCAATCTGATGCAGGGGCATTAGACACTAGCCAGCAATGTAGGAGGTTTTGTCCACATGTTGTGGATATGAGGGTTCGAAATCATCGAATTGAAACAGTTAGGTGTCAATACCTCAACTGACTGTTTCATTTAGATTTGCTAGAATTGTAGAAGTCAAATAGTTAGATTCGATCCATCTGTCATGTTTCAGTTAGTTGAATTATTGTAATTAGGCTTTTGAATTTCTAAACCGGTCCTCACAGAGGAACCGAAGAGACGCACTGTAATGTATATAATTTGTATTCTTCAGATACATTAAAAAAAAAGAGAGAGAGAAGAGAGGAAGAAGAAAGGAGAAGAGATTTCTGCAATAAAATCTGTGTATCAAACAATTGCTTCCAGTTAAATGAATTTTAGTTCCCGTTGATTATCCAACTGTCTTGAATCGTTGTTTGTGAATAAATTTGTTTAATTGTGAGGCGATTGAACATTGTCTTGTAAATAATTGTTGAATTGAGTCGTTGTACCATCTTCGCATCTCTTTCTTCATTGTTTCCCTTGAATTGTTTGAACAATTGAACCCTTCGCAGACGAGGTCTGCGTATTATTGTGGTCATTGTACTTTGTCCCGTAGTAGTGCACCCCACTTACACAGAGGTAGACTTGTTTTGCTATTAGAAACCTTGTCGTGGTTAGAACCAAGTTAATAATTAAAAGAATAGCGCAACCCGACTCGAACCCGTGATCAATCACTGTTCCAAAACCGCGAGCGGATTTACAAGGCCGAATTTCCCATATCGCACCGCCTTTCGAGGATAAGCGGTGTTTCTTGGTTGGGGAGCGATTCCATAGAGTGCTCGACACATGGCGAGGTGGACCCCCGGAAAACCGCCGTTGCTGCGCGCCATCGCATGTTATCGTTCGACCAAGGAAGTCGATCGTGGTACGTCGTTGATCTAGGAAGGAGCCATCGGACGGTGATCGTTGGATAGAGATGCGCGGACGATAGCCAAGATACAGTGTGCATTTGATTGGCTATTGATTATATGTGTGGGCTCGGAGTCAAATGTTCGCTATAAAATCTAATTCGCAAAGTGTGTTGGATTTAATATGAAGTGCGAAGGGTTGTGACCTTAGTTCTAAGGTTCGGGGGTAGAATAAAAGCTCGAAATTTACATTGGGAATTCAAAAGTTGCGAATATCTATTTATTTATCAATTCTTCGAAATTGACAAACAAAATCCAAAGAAAATAAAGAAGACCACGCGGCGAGGAACAAAGTGAAGAAAGGAAAATGCTGACAGAGCGATAGTTTTAGACTAGCTCTCCTTAGAGGTCGTCTTTCAGTCTTTGTTGCCATCAATTTGTGATATCAGAGCCTTTTTGAGTTGTTTTTGCAGAGAATTAACATGGCAATCCGAGTTGGTAGAGGTGCTGGCAGAAGGAGAGTCGTTGCCAACGCAGAGGTGTTGGGGATGTTGCAGAGGGTCGAGGCCAGAATGGATGTCATAGAGCGAAGACAGCCTAGAGATCCTGAAGACACCAGTGAACCTGAGATAAAGGAAGCGGAAGAAAATGTTGAGATTCCTCCTGACATGAGGCTCCTCAGAACTGTTTTGGGGTCTGCAGTTAAACCCAGGATTGAAGTATCAAATTTTGCAGGAGGATTGAATCCAGAGGAACTGGTAAACTAGATTAATGAAATAAACAAATGCTTCGATTATGAAGAAATAAGTGAAGATAAAAAGGTCAAGTTTGCAGTAACAAAGCTGAAAGGACATGCTGCACTTTGGTGGGATGGAGTGCAGGCAGAAAGGAGGAGAGTTGGCAAGCAACCTATCAAGAGTTGGACCAGAATGATGGCTAAATTAAAAGGTAAATTCTTGCCTAGTGATTACCAGCTGACATTGTATAGGCAAATGCAGAACCTGAGATAGAGGTTGCTGACAGTAAAGGAATACACAGAGGAATTCTACAGAGTGAGCATAAGAGCTGGGAAATTTCAAGACACACCAGAGAAGACTGCCAGATATGTGAATGGTCTCAAGCTGGAGATCCAAGATGAGATTGGTCTTCTGTCTCCTAAGACAGTGGAAGAGGCCTATTAGATGGTCTTGAAAGCAGAGGGGAAACTCCTGAGGAAACAGTCTTCCAAGAAGAGAGGTACTTTCCAGGGAAAGGGAAGTCAGGGTGGTAGAGGAAAGCCTACTACACCCAGGGATGGAGCTAACAGTAGCTCACCTCAGAATGCATCTACAGAGGATGATGCAAGAGGCAGAAGGGGTTCTTATAGAGGAAAGGGAAGAGGAGGCAGAGGTAGAGAATTGAGGTGCTATAGATGTCGGGAAGTGGGACATAAGCACTATGAGTGTCCAGAGAATGTGGGTGCTGGTCCGAGAAATGTTGTTGTTACCCAGGCTAGAGGAGGCAGAAATTGAAGAAGAAATTATACCAGAGAGGGGAGAATCCTTAGTGGTAAATAAGGTCCTGTTGAAGCAAGCCAAAGAGGTCATTGAGCCTGCACAAAGGAAGACTTTGTTTAGGAGCATATGCAAAGTCCAAGGGAAGTGCTGCCAGCTAGTCATTGATAGTGGCAGCACAGACAATCTGGTTTCCACTGAGGTGATAGAGAAGTTGAAGTTGAAGACAAGGGGGCATCCAACTCCCTACAAGGTGTCCTGGCTGCATAAAGGGCACCAACTGGTTGTAAAAGAGCAGTGTGAGATAGAGCTGCAAATGGGCAAATATAAAGATAAGGTCTTGTGTGATGTAATTCCCATGGATGTGTGTCATATACTGTTGGGTAGACCTTGGCAGTTTGACAGAGCAACAGTGCATGATGGCAAGAAGAACACTTACAAGTCCTTCAAAGATGGGGTACACCATACATTGATACCCATGGAAGAAGGAGAGCCATCCAGCAGAGTGATTGATCCAAAGACCTTGTTGCTGAGCGGGAAGGAATATCTGCAGCAGATAGAAGAAGAAGAGGTAAGTTTTGCTTTAGTTTGCAAACCTAAAGTAGTTCTTACTTCTACAAAGATTTCTGATTTTCCAGTAGAAATCCAAGAGATGTCAGATGATTATTGTGACATTATTATGGATGATTTACCTGATGAGCTACCACCTGCGAGAAAGATCAGCGATCAGATATATTTTATCCCTGGTTCAAATCTACCAAATAAGGCAGCCTACAGAATGACTCCCAAGGAAAATGAGGAAATCAGGAGACAAGTACAGGAGTTGGTGGACAAGGGGCTGATCAGAGAAAGTTTGAGTCCATGCACAATACCAGCAGTATTGAGCCCAAAGAAAGATGGAGGCTGGAGGATGTGTACTGATTCCAGAGCAATTAATAAGATCACAATCAGGTACAGATTCCCTTTGCCCAGAATTGAGGATTTAATGGATTGTTTGAGTCGTGCTAAATATTTTTCAAAGATAGATTTGAAAAGTGGATATCACCATATCAGACTAAAAGAGGGTGATGAGTGGAAAATTTCCTTTAAAACGAATGAAGGACTATATGAATTGATGGTAATGTCTTTTGGGTTGTCAAATGCACCTAGCACTTTTATCAGACTTATGAATGAAGTATTGAAAGAATTCATTGGTAAATTTGTGATAGTGTATCTGGATGATATATTAGTTTTCAGTAGAACTAAAGAAGAACATTTAAGGCATCTTAATCATGTCTTAAAGAAGCTGCACCAAGATAAAATGCTGATAAACTTAAAGAGATGCTCATTCATGAAGGAAGAGTTGGTGTATTTGGGTTTTGTTGTCTCTGCAGAAGGATTGAAGATGGACCCAGAAAAGGTTAAGGCAATTGTGGAGTGGCCTTCACCCAGGAATGTTTTTGAGGTAAGAAGTTTCCATGGACTTGCCAGTTTTTACAAAAAGTTTATAAGAAACTTCAGTAAGATTAATGCACCCATGATTGAGACAATAAAGAAGAGCAAACAACCATTTAAGTGGACTGTTGAAGCAGAAATAAACTTTAAAGTTTTGAAGCAAAAGATAACGGAGAAGCCTGTTTTGATCCTGCCTGATTTTGCTAAACCATTTCAAGTAAAGTGTGATGCCAGTGGAGAGGCCAATGGAGCTGTGTTGAGTCAGGATGATAGGCCTGTAGCCTATTACAGTGAAAAACTGAATGACACTAGAAGAAATTATTCCTCTTATGAGAAGGAATTCTATGCAATTGTTCAGGCACTGAAAAAGTGGAGAGATTATTTGATGTGCAGGGAATTTGTATTATATTCTGACAATCATGCTTTGCAGTATATTGTACAGCAGCCCAAGTTGAAGCATAAGCATGCCAAATGAGTTGAGTATCTCCAAGGTTTTAATTTTGTTTTGAAACATATAAGTGGTCAAGCAAATAAAGTAGTTGATGCTTTGAGTAGGAGGCACATGCTTGTTCAAGAAATTAATTTTGAAGTTGTAGGGTTTGATTTTCTCAAAGAATTGTATAAAACAGACCCAGATTTTAAGGAAGCATTTAAGGCATGTTGTATCCCTGTTTTAATAGATAGAAGCCAGTGGCTGGATTATTTCTTGCAGGAGGACTTATTATTCCGAAGAAACCAACTGTGTGTACCAAAATGTTCCATGAGAGAAAATTTGATCAAAGAGAAGCATAGTGGTGGACTTGCTGGACACTTTGGTACTGATAAGACTTATGAGCAGTTGAGTCACTTCTATTACTAGCCCAAGATGAGAGCAGAAGTGGATAAGTTTGTGAAGAATTGCAAAATCTGTCAATATGCCATAGGAAGGAGCCAGAATGCAAGATTGTACACTCCCTTGCCTATTCCAGACAGGCCTTGGGACATGGTGAGTATGGATTTTGTTCTAGGATTTCCCAAGACTCAAAGAGGGAATGATGCAGTCTTTGTTGTAGTGGACAGATTCTCCAAAATGGCACATTTTATTCCATGCTATAAAACTAGTGATGCCACCCATGTTACTAACTTGTTTTTCAAGGAAGTTGTTAGATTGCATGGGTTTCCCAAGAGTATTGTTTCAGACAGAGACACCAGATTTGTGGGTCATTTTTGGAGGACATTGTAGAAGAAACTTGGTACCAAACTGAGTTTCAGCTCAGCTTATCATCCTCAGACTGATGGACAAACTGAGGTAGTGAATAGAAGTCTAGGAAATTTGTTGAGAAGTCTTGCAGGAGAGCATCCCAAGCAGTGGGATCATATTTTGCCCCAGGCAGAATATGCATATAATGACTAACCAAACAGAAGCACAGGGCAGAGTCCATTCCACATTGTTTATGGAATGCACCCCAGAGGAATATCAGAATTAAGAAATATGGGAAAGGCAGAGCTAAGGAGTGCAGATGGTGAGGAATTTGCTTCAAAGATTCAGGCCATACATGAACAAGTGAAACAACAACTACAAGGTAGCATCATCAGATACAAAAGTAGAGCAGACTTGAGCAGAAAAAAAAAGTTCATTTTGAAGTAGGAGATTTGGTTTTGGCACACTTGGGAAAGGAGAGATTCCCAAGGAAGCAATACAACAAACTGAAGTTCAAAAAGATTGGGCCATGCAAGATACTTAGAAAGTTTTCTGCAAATGCTTATGAGATTGAATTGCTACCTGATGTTAGAATATCTCCCATTTTTAATGTTGCAGATTTGTACATGTATGAAGATGATGGTGCAGAAGAAAGATCAGCAGAAAAGGGACAGATTGAGTGGAAAGAGCAGCTACCTCCAGCACAACCATTGCAACCAGAGAAGATATTGGACGAGAAAGTGTTCAGGAAGACCAGAGGACAAGAGTACTTTCAGTACTTAATAAAATGGAAGGATAAGCCAGAGGAAGGTGCCACTTGGATGACTGAAGGAATGTTGCAAAAGATAGGCAGATCAGTGGAAGAGCTCATGGACAGGAGCCCATGAAGAAAATTGCCCTCGGGAGTCTGATGCAGGGGCATTAGACACTAGCCAGCAATGTAGGAGGTTTTGTCCACATGTTGTGGCTAGGAGGGTTCGAAATCATCGAATTGTAACAGCTAGGTGTCAATACCTCAGCTAACTGTTTCATTTAGATTTGTTAGAATTGTAGAAGTCAAATAGTTAGATTCGATCCATCTGTCATGTTTCAATTAGTTGAATTATTGTAATTAGGCTTTTGATTTTCTAAACCGGTCCTCACAGAGGAACCGAAGAGACACATTGTAATGTATATAATTTGTATTCTTCGGATACATTAAAAAAAAAAAAGAGAGAAGAGAGGAAGAAGAAAGGAGAAGAGATTTCTGCAATAAAATCTGTGTATCAAACAATTGCTTCCAGTTAAATGAATTTTAGTTCCCGTTGATTATCCAACTGTCTTGAATCGTTGTTTATGAAGAAATTTGTTTAATTGTGAGGCGATTGCACGCTGTCTTGTAAATAATTGTTGAATTGAGTCATTGTACCATCTTCGCATCCCTTTGTTCATTATTTCCCTTGAATTGTTTGAACAATTGAACCCTCCGCAGACGAGGTCTGCGTATTATTGTGGTCATTGTACTCTGTCCCGTAGTAGTGCACCCCGCTTACACAGAGGTAGACTTGTTTTGCTATTAGAAACCTTGCCGCGGTTAGAACCGAGTTAATAATTAAAAGAATAGCGCAACCCGACTCGAACCCGTGGTCAACCACTGTTCCAAAACCGCGAGCGGATTTACGAGGCCGGATTGCCCATATCGCACCGCCTTTCGGGGATAAGTGGTATTTCCTGGTTGGGGAGTGATTCCATAGAGTGCTTGACACGTGGCGAGGTGGACCCCCGGAAAACCGTCGTTGTTGCGCGCCATCGCACGTTATCGTTCGACCAAGGAAGCGGAGCGATATCGTGGTACGCCGTTGATCTGGGAAGGAGCCATCGAACGGTGATCGTTGGATAGAGATGCGCGGACAATAGCCAAGGTACGGTGTGCATTTGATTGGCTATTGATTATATGTGTGGGCCCAGAGTCAAAGGTTCACTATAAAATCTAATTTGCAAAGTGTGTTGGATTTAATATGAAGTGCGAAGGGTTGTAACCTTAGTTCTAAGGTTCGGGGGTAAAATAAAAGCTCGAAATTTTCATTGGGAATTCAAAAGTTGCGAATATCTGTTTATTTATCAATTCTTCGAAATTGAAAAACAAAATCCAAAGAAAATAAAGAAGACCACGCAGCGAGGAACGAAGTGAAGAAAGGAAAATGCTGACAGAGTGATAGTTTTAGACTAGCTCTCCTAAGAGGCCGTCTTTCAGTCTTTGTTGCCGTCACAATATTTCTTTCTTTTTGTGAATTTGGTAGTATCTCACTATTTTCTATTTATAATTTTACAGTAGGTTACAAAATATAAAAATCCAGTCTGTGGCCTCAACCTACCCGTAGGAAACCAGGTTTGTTGGCCACCTTAAAGCGTTAAAAGAAAACCAAAATTGAAACAGTTTCATTCGTCCATGTTGTTGAAAATGCAGCAAGATGATGGAGCTTAGTGAAATGAAGTCGCCTTCACTAAGTGGGCCCGCAGGCAAATTCTGGCGCAAAATTCTATTTTTAGACTATGTCTATTTTTAGACATATGGAGCATGATCCGGGGATTGCAGTATGTTATTCTTGGAGTATTGGTCATGTTGGTAAAAATAGATGGGACTCTATTTTTTGGACCTATAGGTCGAAGTCTATTTTTAGACTGCCTCTCCTTAAAATAGGGAAGTCAAATATTATTTACCCTAAATAATATTTGGACTATAAACATCAGTTTACTCTCTTGGAGCACTTCAGTTCGAGCCTTGGAAGTGGCTCATGCATCTGACAGAGGAATTACGCTATTCCCAACGGTTTGGTGAGCACATGCATGGTTGAATTCAGTTAGGACTTCAGTGGCAGAAGTTTGGTGGAGTTAATGAGACAGCTAGTGGAGTTGTGTTATGTTTATTTTAGTTGAACTGGTTGAGATTAGTTTAACTAGCTAATCAACTAGTTATGAGTGGAGTGAATTAAATATTATTTAATTCATTAATTAGTAACTCATTATTCAACTCAAGAACACATCACTTCACTACAGTGCATGATCAGTTCAGTGGAGACCAGTGAAAGAGGTAGATGAAAGGGTGGAGTTAGCTATCAGTGGCGACATCAGTTGTGCATGAGATTTGCACCACACTTGGAGGATTTTTCAATGACAATTGCGCAGTCAAGCCAAGGAGATTCGAACCTTGGATCTCTATATAGACAGGCCATGATTGTGCAATAGAGGCAAGGCAATTGGCGGTGAGTTTTGAACCAGTAACCTGTTCAAAACTGAGCTAGATTGTGGGTAACTGTATGAGAAAGTACCGAGTACTTGTGAGGAGTATTGTACTGAGTTTGTTACTTGATTTCTCCATTATAATATACACAATAGCTGCGGGGTTTTCAGCTATAAGCTTTCCCCATACATACCGTGTTAATGTGTATGATGATTTGATGTGTTATCGCTTGATTTTATTTCCGCATGTTTGATGATCTGAGTGGAAGAGATTATGTGTTGCATATAAATTCGAATTGTATGTGATCAGGATAGTCTCGGTGGATAATTAATCATTATTCAGCAAATTTCTACATGGCATCGGAGCTATTGAAGCAGAGATTGATCATCACAGTGATTACAAACTTATTTCTAGGGATAAAGTCTCAGACAAAGTATGTGTAGCCTCCTATTCATCTTTCTTTGGAAAGGAAAGGTCCGTAAATGCCCCTTGGCAAACAATCTCTCGTGCTAGAAATAATTTGTTCTCGCGTATCTAGATGTGTTGAGCTTTGAGGTGGAATTCGAATTTCATGTGCCAGCTTGTTTTTCGTGTGCTGTTGAAAATGTCTTTCAATCTGCTTGCATCGAATATGCTCTTGAAGGCGCTCTCGAATTATGTTACATGGAAGGATCGCAGAGATGGAAGCGATAGAAGATAATGGTCCGAAGGAGTTCGTGGATGCGTATGTCCAAAAGCCCACCGATCCCGCTCGAAGTCGAAGCATGGCAAAAGAAGAGGGCGAAATGTCGAAGGATCCTGTTGGAGGGCGTCAAGGATCATATTGTATCCAGCCTGCATGGAAAGTGTTATCACTCAGGTTTTCCTTGAAGTTGTGGAAAATGAAAGTATACCCGAGGTAACCACAAACCAACCTTCAGATGCAGAATCTAGCCAATCTGCATCCAGAGAGGGCTCTCTCTTTATGATTTATCTTTGTTCTTAGAAGGTTTTAGGCTAGGTATAGATCCAAGAGTTTGTTTGAAAATGGTGGAATCCGCAAACTAGGGGCAAGGTTGAAGATCTTCAGTCCATTGGGCTATGGAGTCAAAGGATGGCTTTACTGGATTTCTATTCTACACACAAGATGGCTTTGCAGAGCAAGATAGCCAAACAGAGAACAATTTTTAGAATTTAAAGTGGATGGAATGGGTTTGAAGAGATGAAAGGCAGTTAAGAATATTTCAACATGTTCAAAAGAAAAAAATGAAATGATTACAAATAAAGAGCAGTGAATAATTCTTTACTATAGTAATCAAAATGTTTAAATTAGCGAAGCAAGAGCATTTAAGAATTCGTTGCTTATAACTAATTTAGAAGAAAACATTAAGAATAATTACAACTGAAATCAGAGTACAATTAAGTAAATTCTGATTTATTCTTTTATGTCAATTATTCAGAAATGGACACAATGATATTATAAACAGATATAAAACTTAAAACATAGGATAGAAAGACTTATTGAACTGCAGTCCGACACATGAATCCTGCAAAAAGTCCTGAGCTTCAAATTGTCATCCAGCAAGCCACTAATAAGTTTATCCAATGCACTTTTATTCCAAAAACATCAATGTCACAGCCAAGTAGTAGAATCCACACAAAATACTTCCAAGAGTGAAGTATTTATACAAATTCTAAACTAAAATATCTTGAAAAAATATCAAAATTGGTTCACAAATCTCTCCAACTATTTTACATAAATAGAACTTAAGTAAAGGACACTCAAAATAATGCATCTATTTGGCACTATTTTTTATGGATAGGTGATGACAAAGAGGAGAATTTGAATTTGATCCAACTCTTAGTTGATGATGAGGCATCCAAGTCACTAACTGCTTCCTTTTTTTGTGAATTCTGCTCCAACAATTCTGCAAACTTGGGGTCCAATGATACTTTTTTTATTTTTTTTCTTTTTTTTTTTTTTTTTTTCTGAATAAGACTAAATCTATTAAGTGAAGAAATATAGTACAATCAAGGCTTGCATAGAAGCGAAGCAAGAGAACAAGGGAGCCGGCAATGATAGACTATCAACTTCGGTCCCCATGAACAACCATGACAAAAGTAAAGATAACGGAAAGCACATTAACTAAAGAAACAAAGCTAGGGAGTCGACCCAGAGTGGGTGGAGTCTCCCAGTCGGCATTTTTTCCCTTTCTTTTTGCTGACAGTAACCCAGCCATTGAGGGCTGGCTGGATGGGAACCACCTGCAAGCTAATCTGCGCAGAAGGAGGAGTCTCCTTGTCTGAATCTGAAGACGACTCATGAGTGCGCTTCTGTGAAGTTGGAGGAGCCGAGGGATCTGTTGGGCGTGCTGGAGGCGTTTCCCTCGGGGGGTTCTGATTCTCCTCCTCCACCTCTATATCCTCCTCATCAGAACTACAGAAAGCTAAGTCATCCATTGGAGGTCTATCACAAGGTTTCCAGTTCTTGGATTTGGATTTTCGCTG